>VDFB02160978.1:0-22022 GCA_007258455.2 Sequoia sempervirens | reverse complement strand
TTTAATGAAACAATATGTTTTCAAGCTTTTCTAACCTTATGAACTGGAGAATCTTGAGTTTGGAGGTGTAAATATGGACTATTTATTGTTCCTTGATAATTTGATGGTGTATTAATGGTATTTACTTTGTAAATCTGACCTAAATGTGGCTAGTAGCAGTGTTTCAGTCCAGTTTCTTGATATTTGTTCCACAACAAGCTTTATTTCCCTTGAAGTATTTTATTGTTGACTGAAAAAGGGTCTAAGAATCTGTATTTAATTCATTAAGATTCTTTGTGATTGAAAAAAAAATCACCCACTTGAGGGTTTGAGTGACCTACAAGGAATTGGATGAATTGATTGATCAAAACAGAGATGTTTGCTTAAACAGTGGAAAGGATGGTATTAAGTGCTTGGTTATTGTCAAACTAATGATATAATTGATGATACTATGTTTGGTTAAAGTATAAGAGATAGGTATGATGGCTTTTGGAGTTTTAGAGTAGAGTATTCTCTAATGCATGAGTGGTGTCTTTAATACAGAATATGCAGATCTAATGTTTATATGTTGATGTATTGAAATTGTTTCAATCAAAACAAGATGAAATTTGTGTCTTGAAGGTCTGATAATTTATTATGGAAAGAAGGATTGGGTTGATGTTGGTTTTCCTTGTAGAGTAAGTTGCTTGAATTGGTGTTTGAAGAGAGAGTGGATTGTTTGCAGTGAATTAAGACTGGTTATTGACACTTTGATGATGCATACAAAGAATTGAACCTAATAAAGGATTTGGGATAAGTTTTTTGTTGCCTTGAAGAATGAATTTGATTTTGGTGAAAAGTTAAGTGAATTCTTAAAGTTGAGAATTTGATCTTCTCCTGATTTGTTGGGATTGACATTCCCTAATGAAATGATGTTGTTGAGTGGTTTGGTTATGATGCTCTGCATCATTTTCCTCTGTCAAAAACCATTTTTTCCATGGTTTGCACCATACCCAAGCTAAAAACATTAACATGAAGAATCCACCATCTGATCATGTTGCAACTACTGTGTTTAATCACTATAGACATGTGCCTGATTTTGCACTTATCTCTCTCATTTATGTCCCTTTGTGTGTTGTAACGAAGTGTTAATTGGAATATATGATTAGTGTAACACTCCACCTGACTCAACTTATCATTATATTTCATCAAATGCTCACTTGTTTTGTTCGGAAAAGTGAAACATTCATATTCCACTTGACTGATATTAGATTCATTAGGATCAACATCATACCCATCTTGTGCAGTAAAAAAAAAATTGATACACTGGCTCCTTTTCAAATTGGTGTTCATATGTCTCAAAACAATATTAATCAATTATGTTTCCCAATGCTTCATTTTCTTGAAAAATCAATTTCTCATAATCCAAGGCACATTCACTTTTTCTTAAAGCAAAATCCTTCTTATAAAAGGCATCATTTATATCATTCCAGGTATCAGAAATGATTTTTGTTTCGTACCAATACCATAATTTGATTCCTTTTCCCAATCATCATCTTTCAACAGGAAAAAAAAAATTCAAAATATGGATGAACTAACTCTGAATTGATATGATCAGAAGTAGGATTTTGAATTTTGTTTTCAAATGATATGTCTACTAATTCATGATGGAAATTTAAACTAGATTTTGTTCTTTTAAGTAGATTTTTTTGTTTCCTTCTCCAACAGAACTGTGGTAAAAAACAACCATGTCTATCTCTATATCAAGATCTACACATCCTATTTCTGCTTCATGTAAACATTCAGAAACCCAACCCTATTGACTGTCAATACCCATCTCATCATTAAAATCAGGTTCTAGAGTTTCAAGATAAGCACTCTTGTCTTCAGATTTGACACCAATCATATCATCAGGATGTTATGATTCTGAAATAGTTAGAGTGCTCTGCAAGAGTCTCTCATATGCAATATGTTTATCCACTGGTAAAGGAAGAATTTCATGATTATTGGCACAGTCAAATTCCTTGAGCAATAAGGGTGCTTTCAAGTTTTCCTCACACATAAATTTGTATCCCTTATGAGAGTAATTAATATTTTCACCTTCATTACCCTGGTTATCAATCTTTAATAATACATCAACAGTATCTACAAATATGACAACATCATCATTTGTACTGTTTTTCATACATTCACCTTCAAACACATCTTGATTCATCCTTTGAGTGAACTCTTCATCTTTGTTACTAAGGGTAGCATTCTTTCCATTTTGAAACCTCACTGTTTGTTCATAGTCATATTTTTCTTCCTTAGCAATTCTAATCCAATCAATTATTTCATCAAAATCTTGAGGTTTTAATTCCTTAAGCAAGGTACTAATCCCTAGCTCATAGATGTCACAAAATAAGTCAATGAAATTGGATCCTCAAGTCTTAGCCTCTTAGGGATTTCTAACAAAGAATCCAGAAACCTTGCCAGTAATTCATATGGTGATTCCTCTTTAGTCCTCTTCATACTAGACAATTTGAATTATCAATTTTTTATCATTATTATCTGAACACTTCTGAAAACTACCTTGACTTTTCTCAAGATCAAATGTTGTGAGAATGAACCAAATGATACATCAAGATTACCATTACATTGATCATCCTTATCTTTCCTATTTATTACATCTTTATAATGTGGATCAGGAGAACAAACACTTGCATCCATATACCCTTTCATCATTGAGTATTTAATAGTATTTTTTGTCCATAGCAATATAATATGCTTGTTGCAATGTTGTAGGCTCTTTATCCCTTATCAAATAACTCATTTTATTTTCAAAAGCTCCTAGATATGTAATTAAACACTTTGCATCACTAGGTTTCAAATATTCAGGAATATCATTTACTACTTTCATGGATCTGAGATTAAAAGAAGGAACTAACTCTTCTTCATCTTTTTTGATTTCCCTAAGTCTTCTTCTTATCTCATTGGGACTAATCTTTTCACCAAATTGTTCTATAAATTTTATCATAAAAGCATCCCATGAAACTATAGAACATTCTGGTAGATATGAGTACCAGTCTCGGGCATCCTCTTTTAAAGACTAAACAAACAACTTCATGACAACATCCTCATAATTTATTTCAAAATCACCCATCACATCTATGAATGTATTTAAGTGCTTGGAAGCTGACTCTTTTTTTTTTCCCTGTAAACTTTGGTAAATGTTTCCTAATATCAATAGGAATCTTATTAGGAAAACCTCTAATACCTCCAAAGTTTAAAGACTTATATCTCTCAATAGAGAATTTCCTTTGAGGGTATTCTAGGGATTTTATGACCGACATATTTGTATTTGATATTTTACTAGAGAATACAGGGGAACAACACATTTCTATTGTATCTTTATTCATTCTTCAAATGTTAACCCTATGGTAAATACCCAAATAAAATGTATTTTATTCCTTCACACATTTAAAAGGCACATTACAAAAATAAGCATACTTCTTCCATTCCATTTAGATACTACAAATTTCAACTCAGATGTATGCAAAATAACCGTCCATGTTCCATTCCTTAGTGCTTTAACTCACTGAATTAGGAAAAAAGTAATTCTTCCACATTTCTAAAATGGCTTTCATACATAATTATTTCTTCTTTCAAGTCAAAACAAGAGGAAAATACCTGGATATATTGGCAGATATCACACTTTATCAAGTTCTTTGCATAGAGTCACCACCTCCTTTGTAGAGGATCAAACTTCAATCATATGAAGTCGCTTCCACCAATTGATTTTTCTTTAAGCTTGCTTGTCCTTCAAAATTTTCACTAGAATAGAGTTCTTTAGAGTCGCCACTCACTATCAGTGAGAACTTTCTATTAAGAACCTCTATGACTCTATCAAGGAAAGTTGATGTACTACAAATATTTTCCCAAGTAAGTCCCCAGCAGAGTCACCATTTCTATTGGTTTTTTTGTAGAACCAAACTTAATCTCAATCCTTACCTATGAATCTACTAGAACTCAATTATCAGCAAGGTTGAGGATTGGCCAACACTTAAGTGAAGCATTTAGAACCTCACTTCTTCTCTTCAGGCTCTGTGAAACCCAGGAAGGTAATCCTATTTATGCTCATAATATCTCAACTTGATCAAGAGCATCTCCTCACACAAATGTATTCCTCAAGAAACCAATATCATCTAAGGCTTGGTTGACCTCTTATGAAATTTTTATTTGTTTAAGGGAACATTGATACTTGAAGGTTGGTGCGGTGTAATTTAAAGTATGTTATGAATTCATTTCCATTTTAAATCTCCAGCCAAATTCATTACTAGCTCAGTCAACCACAAGATAAACTAATGGACAAACCAGTGCCCTATCTGATGGAACAATGGAGTCATACTTTACAATTAATTAGTAATACAACTATAATTGAACATCAGTAATCAATGGACTATCAGCATGCCACTTTGTAGCATCCAACTCTTTCCGATTTAAAACATTGCATCCTTACCAAATCCTTTATCCTTTTCTCACAAACCAATGGTCTCATTTTAGCATTAAATAAACTCATTGAATTGAAGCACAAACAAACCCATTCATTAAGTGAAAATGATAGAAGACAAATGAAATTATAATTAACAATTTCATTCATAATTTGCAAGAAAATACACAAGAGAGCAATATTTTAGAACTAATATTCTCTTTCATTACCGATATTGCTTTGTAAAACTATATTTAAGATCATCATACAGTATAACGTATGCCCTAAATTGGCTTCTAATATATTTGCTAATTTATCTATTTACATTATATTGCTCCTTGAGCATAACTTTCACCTAGACCTTTCTTGGACTCAAAAAATTTTGAACTCTCTTTAACTTCAGCCATGAAATCCCCTTTATAAACAAGGGATAAACAAGCATCCGACTGAGTTACAATTTCATTTCATTTCATTTCAAAAACCTAATTTCAACCACTTCCTTGAAAAACTCCCCAAGCTTTTTCCTACAATCATTTGAAAATAGGGGAGGACAAAAGACAAAACACATGTGCAGGATACCATTAGTCATTGTCATTGTGTCCATGTTCAACAAAAAAAAAATTATATCATATTAGCTAGAAGACCTCCACATCAGCATGGAAGAGTAAAATACCAACCATGGACGTATTGAAACAAATACCTCCTATGAAAAGACCATGGTGTCATCAAAAACAAAAACAAGGAGAAGAACCTATTATGAGTCGTCATCATCAAAGAATGCTTGACCACTCCTTATTCTCGATGAAATTGAAGGAACCATCACCACGTCATCATCAGAGCTCCCATATGGCACCAAAGAGAGAAGATAGTGGCCATATCCCGAGTCAGTTTCACCTTAAGCATATGAAGGACTATCAAAGAGCACAATGGGAGAAGTATGTTTTCCTAGGCAAGCCCTATGACCCTTGTCTTTTTTCCTAGCCTTCTTCAATGGCTAAGCCAGCTCCTTGCCCTTAAACTTGACCATTTCTTCTAGAATGGTCATGTTTCTCAAGTTGTATGTACTCTAAACAATTGCTTTCTTCTTGTGACCTCGAGCCCTCCTCTTACCCTTTGAAACCTCAGGGGATGTCTAAATTTCTTGTTCAGTTATAGACATATCCTCATGACACCCAAACACATTAAGCCAGCTAGACCTCCTAACGGGCTAAATTGGCAGACCAATCTTTCCCATCTCTAAAATGAATAGAAGTTGAAAATTTAAAAGACTTTGAATCAAAGTTGTAGGGAAACACACCTACAAACCTAGACAATTACACCCAATCCTAGAAAGGAATTCCTAAACAAACTAGAGCATGAACAACAGAGAGCCCAATTGAATATTAACTCACCCAAGACAAGAACATTCACTACTCAACTCAGGGAGAAGTAACACCTTCACACTTCTTCACTAACCCACGCCTCAAATTCACTGCAGACTGGAAAGATGGTGAAGACAAACAGCGTGCAATCTGCATTAAATAGATAATTTGGAGCATGCAGAAATTAATGATTCAAGAACTCCTCATGCAAGCGAGTTGATAACTTAGTATTTCGGCTTTGAATCTGGGCCATCAATCTTAAAGAATTTAAAACTTCATCTATGGTGATCATGAGTATTGTTTTTCGGCCTTTAGCAACTTGTTCCTAGAAAATAGTGATGCCACCTCAAATGTTGCCACGTTTTCCCTTAATCTTGATTAATGATACATGATCTGAAAATTAACATGCATCGTCAACCTAATTCGTTCTCCTTCATTAATATTGACGACGTACATAAGGCCATTGTTTTGAAGAGAACAATTCCTCATACACTTCATCACTAATCATTGGCCTCCCCCAAATTTTAGGGTGCAATTAGCGATGCAAGTGTTACTACAATGAAGTTTAATCTGCTAGATCATCTTGTTTTAAAACCCATATCAATGATTCTCCATTCATCTCGCTACTTTCCTTTTTTTCTTTTTTTATGATGTCCTTAGGATTCTACCACATTTCCTTTTCCAGTAATAGCCATTACCTATCATTGATGCATCTCATCCTTTATCTACTTCATTAGCAATGTAAGCATCCATGCGATGAAATCTTAGCCCTTGGATATGTGGCCCGTCCTTGATCACATTCATTTTCCCATTGCACATCACTAATTCAAACTTCACACCTCATATCCCATTAGCGACGAGAGTTACATCAAAGACGCTAGGTTAAGACACATACACTTGCATGAAAATCAATAATACAAAATACATCACACATAAGACCTTTTCAAATTAGAGAAAGAAACCTTTTAGAGAATCTCATTGCTCATCATTGTTTTGAAACTTAAGCCTTGGAATGAATCCATGATGAGCAATAAAGTACAAAAGCAACAGGCCATCGCTCATCGCTAATTATCCTCATACAGTTTGCAAGAAATTAGTGATGAGAGATTTACATAGTGACATCGTGTATTGTGTATCACTAATATAGAACTTATTATTTAAAACATATATGTGATATGCAATGCACGGGAAACTCAGTACATCGCTCATCGCTAATTGAATTTTATTATTTCATAATCATCTGCGATGAGTGATGAAAATAAGAACATAAGGTCAGAGGCCATTGCTTATCATTATTACAATACTCAAGGCTCAAAAGCCATTAGTGATAGACAAACCTTCAATGATACAAGGAACATCGCTCATCACACATTGATATCAAGAACTCTAGCAGCTATTCATGACGAATGAAAACAAAGAAATACCACTCATCGCTTGTCGCCAATTCAGAACATACACTCCTGAAGTAATCAATGATGAGCAATAAAGAGAGATGGCCAACAAGACTTAAGTGAAAACCTTTAGGCATGTACTCATAAATTATTCTAATGGAGGGGACCCTCTAGGATGATAGGATAGAAAAGGGATCGAAAACTTCTAAGTCATAAAATGCAAAGGATGTAAAGGCCTAAAAGGCACTTTACTTAACCTTATAAAAATAAGAAATTCAAACCTAGGCAAGGGGGACCAATTACTTGACAATACTAAATGACATAAGATGTTTTGAAGTAACCAAAAATGGGCAACAAGAAGTCAATAGTGAAATAGAACCCCCCAATAGTGAAGAGAAAATAAACCATAAGCCCTTCAAATATCAGCCCAACATTCAAATGTAACAATGACTTGAGATGGAACATAAAAAAAATTGTAGGTTCCATCACCTTGTTGACAGGTGTCGATGGGGGAGGATTTCTCAGGTTGGACTAATTGTAAGGGGAATATTGGTGATATGATGAAGATGGGGCTGAAACGGTTTGATCGTATGATGGAGGAGGTGATATGAAGGGGTTTGTTGATATTGATTGGGATACGTGGATTTGGGATTGGTATAATATTATTGATATGATGGCGGGGCCTGATAATACGAGGAAGAGGCACCCTATTTATATGGTTGTGGGGCTTGATAATATGAGAAGGAGGTGCCTTATTGGTATGATGGTTGTTGTTGGGAGCAATATGGATTGGATTGGTAATTGTAGGTAGGTTGTTGTTGAGAAGCGTATGGAGGTTGTTGCAGATTGGATTGATGGTAGTTGGTTTGTTGTTGTGATTGTGAAGGAGTAGTGTAAGATGATTGTTGTTGGGATTGTTGTTGATTATAGTAGGAATAATTAGGATTGGGGTTGGATGTAGTGGCTTGCACATAATAAGTGCTTTGAGGGTGATAGAGGTATTGGGCAGCAAGGTTGTCTAGAGTTTGTTGGAAGAATTGTTGTGATTGTGTCGAGACTTGTGAATGTTGAGGGGGTTGTTGGTAAGAGGTTGGTTGATATTGAGGAGGTCGAGATGGGATTTGGGATTGGTGAGGTGATTTTTTATAAGATGGGATTTGAGGTTGTTGAGAAACCTACAATTAATGAGGAGGTTGTGATAGATTATCCTATTATTGATGTGGGGGTTGTTGTTGATGTTGTTGTGGAATTTGAGCATGATGTGGAGGCTACAAAGTGATTTGGGTATGTTGTTGGGACTATGACAGGATTTTTTGTGGATTACCCTGGGACTGATGCAAGGACAAGATATTTCCCTGAGGTGGTAGTAAGTTTAGTGTGGGTGTAGATTAAGGAGGTGGAGGTGGCGCAGCGAAAGGATTTCCCCTAGTATTCCCTAATAATTGGTTTGATTTATTTGGTAGAAGAGGTGGTTTGGATGGTATAGGGGTTGAACCTTCTAGGATCATGCCTTAAGAATTAGGAGGGCCATGTGGCATACCAAAACCAAGAGTATTTTTAGGATCGGGGCCTTGGGAGATGTTAGGATCCGATGGGGCACCCATCACTGAAATGCGTGGTGGAAGCTGATAAAGCATAGCATTTCCAAATCTAGGTTGGTACCAACCATCTTGTGGTGGACCTTGGAGGACATATGAATTACCTGGATCATTCTAAGAATTTTGAGGATCTTTCGGTACAAGGGTTGCAGGAGGTGTAATGTTGAAATATTTTGATAAGTCAAACCCTGACAGCAACTTGATACCTTTTAGGAGTAATGTGGTGAGGATTTTATCCCCATGCTCATCGAGAAGATGATCCCTCATTTGTACATTGGTCAGATTACTAAGGTATTCATCAACTGTGAGATTGGGTTGGTTACCCAAACTTTCATTAGGATGAGATTAGGTGTGCACCTCAGGATTAGATTGTGATAATCCCCCATTAGTGGGTTGATTATCCTGAGGAATTTGAGGCTAAGCACCTTAGGGTTGTTGTTGTTCCATGAGTTTCCTTACTTGTGATCAGGTGGTAACGGGCATGAAAATTCAAAATGACTAGGTGACTAAGATGACACTACTCCCTTAGATGCACGTAAGTGATGGCCTAGATGATGACTAAAGGATTTCTAAGATGATTGATTGATTAGATGATTAATGGGATGACTTGGATAAGTGATTGGCTTGTGTTGTGCATGTTTTATATGCATGCCCCATCGAAGGTAGGGACCCCCCTTTCTTTTTTCTCCCAACAAATCATTTTCACTCTCGATAGGCTATTTTTCTCCCACCTTGCTTTGTGTGCCCCTATCCTTGAGTCCAAGTTGGTCACATGCCTTGAAACGATCAAATTCCCCTTGACTAGATTCAACTATTTGAATTTTCCTGAGTCTTTTACCTTTACAAAAGTGTAGTTGTGGGTTTCCCTTAACTTCCTACGCTGGCATCCATTGAGCTTGGCGAACCCACATTTGCAGGTCTCCATTTGTGGATTGTCATCACTGCTCTATTACTAAGTAGCAACCAAACCTTAACATTCGCCCCCATGGTGGATTCCACATCCGACTTCTTCATCTAAGTCCCAACCAAATGACTGTCACCCCTGATGGACCCGCATGTGCGGGTCTCCCTTTGCGGGCCAACGTACCCATTTCACCACTATCTCCGCCAGTGGTGTCCTGACAATGAACCCTTTGACTACCACATCTAAATTCCCTGCATTTTGGGTTTGACAAGTTTGGTGATCATGATGTTTTTTATGCTTTTTCCCTCTATTATTAATGCATGTGTGAGGGCCACCATTCTTCATGCTGACCAGAAGGTTTCATTTCACCGTGTTTATGTAAAACCCCACTTTGCACCTATGCCCCTCATAAAGCTCCAAATTGCGTAAAAACATTAAATATATTGCAAGTTTGTAGGCATGTTAATGAAAAATAAAATACTTACGCAATTGTGAGTTTGAGCCTTGTGGGGATCTCCCTTGTGGGGGTCACCGCATGGACTTCTATCCTTGCACTATTGTTTGCTTTCGGCATTTCCATCAATGTTACCCGCTCTCTTTGTTCTGCATATTACTTCACAGGTTTTGGCTCGAGGGAAGCCATTTTCTTCTTAGTTGTTCCCAAAATGGCAACTCTGAACAGCATTCCATGCAAATGACACTTGCCACTAGGCCTCTCGAGCTTCATCTTCTGCACCCTTATATGCCTTGCAGGGTTTATAGTGTGGGAGCTCATGCTCTCTTCGCCACTTAAATGGTTTTTTGGCATTTGGCACCATCCCTTAAAATATCCCCAACAGTGTATCATTTAGAGTAGGCTCTGAAGGTCAAAAAGTGCAATGTAATTGCTTAAGGTATTCCATTATGACTAATGCTCATACATATCATAGAGGGATTAGGCATGAAGGGGACCCATCATTGATACAGGAGAAATCGAGGTAAGAGCAAGTGTGTTTTTGCAAGCAAATGGAGACATTTAGGTTGATTTCTCGAAGAGTGAGTTTGGCTCTAGCTAGCAAGCTGAGGGGATGTGATTCCTGCAGGACCTGCAACCTTTGAGGTAGGAGCATTTCCACTAGGGATTCCCACAATTCCTTTCCCGTGTACCTTACCCGCGTCGAATCCCTTCATTTCATTTTAGCCTTCAAGGCCCCAAGATCTTTAATGTCTGCACCACGAATATGGTGTGGTCTTAGCCTAGCACGTCAGGAGTCAAACGAGGAATTCGTTCATGTACTCTTGAGGTTTCCATAGTAGCTTCATAAGGAAATGGATCTTATACATAATGTTCCATGGTGGAAATCATAAGAGTTACTAACGAATACATTATGGGCATAATTTTGATGATACCAAAGCCACACGGGCTGTGAGGTGTTGAATGCTGGAGGAATTATGCAGTGTTAGTAGGAACTACAAGAAACATTTGGAACTTGGTGGTTGTATTGGTAGAAAGCATTCAATTAACATGGGGATGTAGAACAAAGGCAAGCTTTGAATCTTAAAATCTCATTCCTCAGGTCAAAATCTCAAAAAAACCATAGCTTTTGGGGGTCGATAAAGTAAAATGTTGGATCATTCTATGAGCACACTTGAATGTCACCACCTCTTTATCTAATGATCATGACGACCTTCATTAAATGATCAACTTCAGCAAGGAGCTTAGGAAAGGTGATCGGCTGCTAGAGGGAAGTCAACGATTGAGTTTGTGCACTAGGTGCGAAGGTCTTGTTCTACAGTCATTGCCTTAATATCATCCTCTTTTGAGGAAAATATCAACCGGCTCCATGCACTGCCTTGTCTGCCCCACTCTTTACAGACCATCGTTAAGCGGAGGACTTTGTTCACTTGGCTGCTTTAAAACAACATCTCTCAACGACCTGCCCGCACTATTTCTCTGCACAGCAACATCTCATGCGGGATCGGCATTACACACTCTTGTGCACCCTTCTCCACTGTGATATCAGTATTGCACATTACCATCAGTGGGTTCACCATTCTTTTATGGAAACCACATGCATCATACCCGCAGGCTTCCTCCACACAGCGCAGTGATGCCTTGCTCCTGCAACAAGAATAGCCATTTAATAAGCATTGATTAATAGATTACCATGGGTGTCCATTCAAGATTTTTTATTCAAAACAAGGTTGCAGGATTGTTTCTTTGTGGCTCAATCATTAGCACCTTCCACCAATGCTCTTTTGAAGATTTTTTTTAGTTATTGTGAAGGTTTGGAAGTGGTGGGAAAACATCTCCCTTGTTGGAGTCTGGGGGGGCTCTCCCAGTAGCCATCATGCTCCCTATGCTCCCAACCTCCATCACAGAAGGCTCCCTTGATGTAAGAATATTGATTATCAATAGAAAATACTTGACTCCTTCAAAGAGCCCTTGCAACCAATTTGGTCTCAATATGGTTATTTTATTGATCGCTATGAGGTGACAGTAAAATTGGATATGGTGGCAAAGGGGAAGCATAGAACATTAGATGATGATCGAACGTGCTTAACAGCTCTGATCGATGCAAGGATTTGTGAGTACAATACGATCTCTTAGATGGGAATTCTAAAATTCCTACAAAAATAATCGTGATCTGAAAGCCTGCCATGGGGAAAGGCCGAGGTCATTGGATAACAAGTAGAATTGTTTTATATGGTTTGAGTGAGACTTTGATCTCCTTCAAGTGCCAAAACCCAAGGATTAGGAAGGCGTGGATAGGAAAAGATTTCTTATTATGTTTTCTAATCAGGAGAAAGATCATGGTCGGGGAAATGACTATTGGGTAACAGTGGCACCACAACTGAATCCCGCAATAATAAACATAAGGGATGAGGAGCATTTCAAATGGAAAAGTCACAAGTATTAATCAGGAGGATTTTCAGCAGTAGTTGATTTTATTCACCCCCCATCAAAAATAAGTGTTCTTTTGAGCATCATGGGAGTAATACATAAGTAGAATATTTGAGGATGCAGTGAAACTCTGTTGAGGGGTAGACACGGTTACTTAAAAGAGGTTGATAGTGGGCTTTATTGGGGTGAAATATTGCAGCAAATAGTGTGACGACACCAGGAGGAATTGTTGTTGAAAAATTCATTGCTTTTCAGAGATTACATGTGGAAATTTTGCATGCAAATTCCTACCTCTATCATGCCATTCTTAGGGCTTATAGGTAGTAGAATCTCGCATTTTATCTCCCACACAGTGCAACTATCATACAAGCCTCACTCCCTATGAATGTTATGACTAAGTTGGGTGTCATTTTTTCTAGAGAGAGATAGTGTCACCATGAAGTCTATGGCCCCCCTTCTACTATTGTATCAAGGTCAGCCCCTAAGGAACTCTCCTAGTATGCATTCACATCATACTTCGAAGGCTTGGGCCAATGGTGATATTTGATGGTAATATTTAAATGTTCGAGTAGCTAGGATTTAATATGTAAGTTGAGTCTTGGGTGATTCATTTGGGTCTGAGGTAAGTCATTGTTGCATTGATACAAAATCCTTGGTTATGAGGGATGTGTGCCTCTATAACATTCCTATGGCATCCTTGCCTTGACTGCCACCCTCATTTCTCCACCTGTACACTACTATTGCGGACATCTATGGTGCGGGTTTTTCTCTCCCTAGTGTCGCATTCCTTCAAGCCATTGATAACAACATCACTAGCGGTAGACCCACACCATATCCCCGCATTCACTATTGTCTCCACCCTAGAATGAAATCACGCATATAGTGCAATTGGGAGTGCATTTTAGGGAATTTAAATCTTCCAATCGACCAAATATGGGATTGGATCTAAGTAAAAAATAACCATAGCTAATAGCATTAACCCTCTCATGGTAGTAAATGTGTGAAATTTGATGCCACTTAGGATAGGAACGATCATCATAACAAATAAATTAAGGAGGGAATTCATTGAGATAATGCTACAAAGGGGATTTAAACATTTTTGCGAGGGGGGATTCAAATGAAACCAAAATTTTCATCATGCCCAAGTGGTGGGGAGATGCTCTAATATTCCACACTTTGAGATATAAAATGCACCCTAAAGTAATTTGAATCTCCCTTGTAGTTAGATTTGGACCTTGCGGATAAAAGGAGGGACTATTATTATTATCAGCAACATTGTTATTATTTGTCATTATTTGCTTATGGGTTGCATTGTGGGGATGATTTAATTGTTTGTGGATGATGCTTGCAGGCATAATATTGTAGAGGGATTTTAAGGCAAAGCTCAGTGTTCGAGATGTACTATATCAGGTTGCAAATGAGAAACCAATTGGCATATGAATGTGTGCATGCCAAGAAGTCAGTGCCATTAATCAGAAAAGGTGCTCTCAATCAGGATAGCATAAGAAGTTATCTTCTCTTCCTCCAAATGATCATGATTGTCAAAGCCATCCACTTTAATTAGGAACAACAATTTGTGAAGAGGATTCAATTGATAAGATGAAGGGATACATACTAACAAAGCCCTACCTATGAGGTTGTGTCGGTCCTACACAATCAAATGTCTATGAATCTATGAACCTACTCTGGATCATGCAACAGATGAAGGAAGTACATTCCAACATGCAAACTTTGGAGAAATGGGAGGGAATTGTTCTATCTCCCACCAAATTATTATAATTTTTAAGGAGATATCCACCCAAATTAGGAGCAAGACATATAATTCTCAATAATGAGACCCACTCGATTGGCTGAAAGGATGTTGTGAATATATCAAACAAAGGGTAGCTTTTAGCAGCTTTCAGTCACAGCAGAAGAGAACTAGAAGACAGAACAACTACAGTGACTAAAAGATAAAATAGGCTACAGGAAAAAATAGAGAAGAGGACAAAATAACCTATTTTAGATTATGATATATTGGGGGTAGGTGAATCCCTAAGCTATAACAAACCTGGGCCATTCATTGTAAATGAATCCTAGCCATTCATTTGGGCTTTGGAAAACTATAAATAGGGGCTTGCTCTTCATTCGTAAAGAGGTGGTGAACTGTTGTAAGAGGCATTTTGCAGCAATAGAAGGAAGCATTGCAATATTTTGGATGTTTATTTGAGCATGCTCATTTTGCATGCATGATTCAACTTCCATGTTAGTGTTAGTTTTACTTTCTTGAATGACTTTAATGGTGGTTTTTGTTATAGTATTTGATGGAATTCTAGCCTATACTTTTGGCATTTTTTGATGACAAACTATTGTGTGAAGTTAGCATGGATTTATTTATTTCATTGTTGCAACTTAGTTCAATTATATGTTCATGAGGTGAATGCACAATCTGAAAATCAACAGACCTTAGAAGATCACATTGGTTTTGTGTAGCTGTAGGTTCTCTTGGTCAAGCAAAACTTAGTTTTATAGGAGTCTATCTACTATAGCATCCTCCATTGTTACTTTTCATTCATAGCTTAGAATTAGAACAACTTTCCAAACCCTTTCTCTTTTTCTATTTCTTTTGGATCTTTGTTAGAGTAGGATTCCAACACCATCACAATGTCAAACTTGGTGATTGAAGTGAGTTTCAACTTGTTGTTTTGAGTGGACAGCCACTTCTCATTCATCTTTAGCACTTTGAAACTCCATTTGTAGACCCAACCTCCCATGCTTTGTAAACCATAAAGGGCACCCTGTGATTACCAACAAATCCCATCAACCAATTAAACTATTTCAAGCATTGTAATGACCAGACACCCGCGAGACCTTGGGGTGATTGTCTACAACTTAGTTGTATATTTTCACCTTTCAAGAGAGACATTGCACTTGTGAATTGTCTGTGTTGAGAAGTGAAAAAATACCCATCAACAAAAATGGTGCTAGAAGGAGAGTTGAACGAGGGAAGAACACATTGCTCTGGTCATCATTCATTTTGTGCTTGCCTCTCCTCCTATCACCCATCAACAAAAATGGCACTAGAAAGAGGGTTGAACAAGGGAAGAACACATTGCTCCAGTCATCATTCATTTTATGCTTGTCTCTCCTCCTAGCACCCATCAATAGAAATGGCACTATAAGGAGGGATGAATGAGGAAAGAAAACATTATTCTGATCATCATTTATTTTATGCTTTCCTCTCCTCCTTGCACCCATCAACAAAACTGGCGCTAGGAGGGTTGAACGAGGAAAGAACACATTATTCTGGTTGTGATATGGGGTTAGAAATAAAATAGCATAGACAAAGTGACATCCAACACTACTAAGCTATTAAACCACATACAAACAAGAGAAAACAATGAAAACATAAGGAAACTAAAACATCAAATCAAAATACTCCCCATGCTTGAACTTGAATCACTTCTCTTGCTCTCTTATTTCTCCTTTTGCAAATATGCCCTCAAATTTGTAGTCTAACTTGTGCAAATACCTGCAAATTGTAAGTAGAAAGTTGGAGAAGAATAGTTGTTAAGCTAAAAATGGAGAAGGAAGGTTGTTTTTATAGACAACCTTTCGAATGGATAGCTGAGATTAATCTTCTAGAAATATTCCAAGATCAATGGATGGGAATGCATGAGAGGCATGTTATGAAATAGATGGTTGAGATTAAGTCTCAAAAAAGATGCCAAGATCAACGGTCCAGAATTGATGCACCAAAAATATGCCATGCATGGAAAAGCTATGACATCGACGGTTATGACGCCTGACAGCTATGACAGACATGCAAGGCATGCAGGCTATGACATAAATGAATGTTATGACAAGAGATTATGACAAAGCATCTTTGACCAGGTGGAGGTGCATAAATAATTTATTTTAAATTATTTATTCAAAATGGAGGAAAATGACAAGTGGCAAATAAATAATTTATCCAAATTATTATTTAGAGAAAATGACAAAATGAGCATTTAATTAAATTTATCAATTTAATTAAATGGAGAGATGAAAATTAGACCTTAAATAATTAATTTAGATTAATTATTTAATAGGGGAGGTGGCATGGGATAGTTAAATAATTTTAATAATTATTTAACTATAGAAGAATTAAAGGACCATGAATAGATAAATAATTGATGGTAATTATTTAACTATAAATGAAAGGTGACAAAATAATTAAATAAATAATAATTTATTTAACTATTGAAGAAGATGGAGAAATTAGTGACGCAATTAGTTTATTTAATTGATCAAGATAGAATAAAGATTAGAAAGTGAATTAATTAAATAATTATTAAAAATTATTTAATTAATAGAGGAATATGATCAAACATAGTTGAATAACTAAAATTATTCAGTTATCGAAGGACGAGGATAAAGAAAAATGACACTCATAGGCTTAGGACATTTTTCATTGTCTGCATTTTTCCCCTCTTTGACAGAATGCAGTTCATTGCATTATGTCAAAGAAATTTAATTCTAAAATATGCCCCAGTGAAAGAAGAATGACGAGGAGGATTGTATACCCCCTCGAGAGGATAGGTGAGTTCAAAGAACATGAATGTGCTCTTGAAATGGATGATAAGACTAGAGGATGAAGGATAGAAGAAATGTCAGCTTGGAAGGGGATGGATATTAGCGTGGAAGAGAAAGGAGGATGAAGATGGAAAGCTAGACGAGAAATGATAAGGGAACCAACTTTCATGCTTACATTTTTATACTTATCATCATTGGGAAGATTATTGTAATGGCCAACAAACACCATGATATGACGTAGACCAAGGTGTGCAAGGTTGTACCATCACGTGAGACAAGCAGTCACATACAAGGATGATCATGACTCATACAAAGAGAGTGATTGCCCTAGTCTTTTTTTCATAATCAACCACAAACAGTAAAGACAAGCAAGACAAATCATGAAACGTCACTACTCCTCTAAATCCTGTTGTCAAGACATCCTCGAGGAACTAGCATCATGATTGCCAAAAGACAAAACAAACATCATAAAATTAAATTCCAAGTGCTTTCCAAGTGTCTGAATGTCAAAATGTCAAGTTTGTCAATTTTGGTGGAATGTCAGATGTCTTGGTGTCAAAATGCCAGGGTTGACGATATGAAGATGTCAGATTAATGTCAAGTTCAGGAAGGACACATCCTGAATGATGTCAAGATGCCAAATTTAGAAAGGACACATTTTGAATGACATTGATGCCAAAGTGATACCAATTTCAGCAAGGACACATCCTGAACGAGGTTGATGTCAAGATGTCGAATTAATGTCAAGTTTAGGAAGGACACATCTTGAACAATGTTGGTGTCAAGATTCAGAATTGATGTCCAATTTGGGAAGGACACATCCCAAACGATGTTGATGTGACGATGTCGCATTTAGGAAGGACACATCCTGAATAACGTTGATGCCAAAATGCCAAGTTGGTGTCAAGATTCGAGAAGGACACATCCTAAATGATGTTGATGCCAAGATGTGAGATTTAGGAAGGACATATCCTGAATATTGTTGATGTTAAGAGGAACATATCTCGAATGTTGTGAGAATCCTCAAAATGCTAGATGACTATGATGATGCCTAAGAAGGACACATCCTAGGACATGATTAAATGATAGGCTACCCTTCAGAAGGACACATCTGTAGAGTAAGCAAGATTTGACTAGTTTGACTAAGTTTGACTGAGTTTGACCGATTTTGATATGCCAAGATGATTGTCATGCTTGATTGAAAGATTGTTGAAGTTCACTTGGGTAGATTGTTTGTTCTAATTGTGAGAAAATTTTGCAATGAACCCTAATGGACTGACCTAGTGTGGGCTCGGGGGCTCATCAACAAATGGCCTTGCCTACATCATACACTCAGAGACCTCGTAGTTCGACACAACTAATGACTTTGTCTTGTTGACCAAAGATTGAGTCATAATTTATTTTGACAAACCTAATAGGACTGGCCTAATGTCTTGGGGACTCAAACATGAGTCTTGCCTACGTAGCAAATGCACAGAGACAACGTAGTTCGGACAATGACGAAGACTAATCAAGACTTGAATTGACATGACCATTTTGACTGACATGACTATTTTTTTGGAATTTTTGTGTTTTCTTCAGGACATTTTTTGATTTTTAGGTCTTTTTTAAGGACGTTTTCTAATTTTTAGGTCTTTTTTAAGGACATTTTTTTATTTTAGGGTATTTTTCAGGACATTTTTTTATTTTTAGGTCTTTTTAAGGACATTTTCTAATTTTTAGGTCTTTTTTAAAGACATTTTCTGATTTTTAGATCTTTTTTAAGGACATTTTCTAATTTTTAGGTCTTTTTTTAGGACATTTTCTGATTTGTAGGTCTTTTTTTAGGACATTTTCTAATTTTTAGGTCTTTTTTCAAGACATTTTCTAATTTTTAGGTATTTTTTCAAGAGATTTTCTGATTTTTAGGGTCACGTGCGATTCCCACTGCAGTCTCATGATAAAAAAATTTCCCCTAGTCAAGTTGAGATTGAGCCAGGCAAAATGGAATGTAAAGAGAAGACATGACTAGCATGGATAGTAGACAGTATGCAAGACTTGATTTCAACCATTATCAGCCATGGATGGAAATGTCATGATGTCAGGGTAAAGTGTTATGACGAATGTTAAAAAAAAAAAGTATGCTCCCTAGGGACACAGGTAGATAGAGTGACAGTAGATGGCACAGCAATGACTGACTACATATGGCGCTTTTTTGCCAGGTTTTCACCATGGTACTTATCCAAAGCGCCTATTTACCAGGTTTTCACTATTGGACGAATTATTTCTCTTTATTTTTGTCATTTTACTTATTTTTTGATGTTACCAGGACGCCTGTTTGCCAGGTTTTCATCAAGGTAACATTTTTTTGCATTTTTCAATTTTATTTTATTTTTGTATTTTTACTAGTTTTTGGACATGCTTTATGATACTATGCATAGAATTTGTGCAAATGTAGACTATTGATTGGCTCTGTTAACTGTTCACCTTCAGGATTAGTTAACTGATATGCTTCAGAACCAAATGATGCTATGACAATGTAAGTGCCCAGCTAATTGGTCTCAAATTTTCCTAGCTTCTCCCTATCTAACTGATTCTTGGGATTCTACATGAGAACTAGGTCGCCAATGTCAAATTGTCAAGTCATCACCCTTTTTTTATAGCTTCTACAAAGGCTATTTTGGTATGCTTGTAAATGATTCAATGCATTGTGTTTGCGTTCATCTAGCATTTCTAACTCATGTAGTCTTGACTGTCTGTATTCTTCATCAGTGATGAGGCCTTTCATGGAGACTCACAGAGATGGAATTTCAACCTCTATGGGCAAGATGGCTTTAGCTCCAAAGACAAGGGTGAAAGGAGTGGCAATAGTGGGAGTAAGGATGCTTGCCCAGTATGCCCACAAAGTAGGGTTGAGTTGAATGTGCCAGTGACGGCCAGCATCATTGATAGTCTTTTTAAGAATTTTGATAATGGTTTTATTAGATGCCTCAGCTTGACCATTTCCCTGTGGGTAATATGGCATGGAAAAGTGGTGGCTAATATGGAAACGTTGACATAATTCATGGACTTCATGGTTTTTGAAGGGATGACCATTATCCGTGATGATGGATTATGGAATTCTGTACCGACAAATGATGTAATTGAGGATGAAGTTGGAGATCTATTTGTCGGTAATGTAAGTGAGTGGAATGGCCTCAATCCACTTAATAAAATACTCAGTGGCGGTAATAATGAATTTGTGTCCATTGGAGGATGTAGGGTGAATCTTTCCCACAAGATCAAGTCCCCATTGTGTGAAAGGCCAAGGAAAAGTGATCAGCCTCAACTCTTGTGCTGGAGCGTGAATCAAATCACTGTGAATCTGACATTGGCGACATGTTCTTACAAATTCTAGTGCATCCTTTTCTAGTGTTGGCCAATAGTAACCAAGTCTTGTAATATTTTTAGCTAAGGTCAGGCCACTCGAATGAGACCCACATATACCCTCATGCACTTCCTGTAAGGTCGCTTTTGCTTCATTAGTGTTGATACAACGAAGAAGGGTATTGTCGAAGCTATGATGGTAAAGGGTGTCGTTGATGATGGTATAACGTGCAGATTTGTAGATAAAGGAATTTCTTTGGTTATTAGAAAGGTTTTGAGGAAGGATCTGCAAATGAAGGTAGTCAAAAATGTCCTTATACCAGGGGGAACTGGAACCAACAAGCTCATAGACCATTTCAGATTCGAGGACATCATAAGCAGGAACCAATAATTGCTCAACCAAAAACTCAAATTGTGGGACATTGCTAGGAATATCAAGCAAAGATCCAATTGTTGCCATAGTGTCGGAAACCTTGTTTTGTGTTCTTGGAATCAATCCAAAGGATAGCCTATGAAAATATGTTAGAAAACTATCAACCATCTATTTATAAGGGATTAGCTTCTCATCTTTGGTTTTGTACTCATCATTGACTTGGTTGATAACTAACTGAAAATCGCCAAGAACTTGCAAATTCCTAATTTTCCACTTGATAGCCATTCGGAGTCCTATAATTAGTGCTTCATACTCTACCATGTTATTAGTGCATGGAAATGCAATGCGGAATGACCTTCGGATGGAATCTCCCTGTGGAGTATTGAATAGTATTCTAGCTCTTGAGCCATGATTAGTGTGAGATCCATCGAAGTATAATTGCCAAGGTTGTTGGGGCTCCGCTTGAAATACAAACTCATCTAGAAATGTTGTTATAAGAGGATGGATATCTAGTATTGGTGCATCTACAAGTAGGTCTTCTATTACCTATCCCTTGATGGCTTTCCGCTTGACATATTGAATATCATATTCACTGAGGACTATGACCCATTTTGCTAAACGTCCTATCAATGTTGCTCAACTCAAGAGGTACTTCAAGGGATCGATCTTGGCTACCAAGTGTGTCTTATGATTTAACATGTAATTCCTTAATTTTTGGGCTGCGAGTACAACTGCCAAACAAGCACGTTCAATGGGTGTGTAATTTAGCTCATACCCCACAAGTGTTTGACTGATATAATATATGGCTCGTTCTTTTTCTTCATAGTCATTATGTACTAGTAATGACCCCAGTGCTGAAGTAGTTGTAGAGATGTACATAATTAATGGTTTTCCTTGGATGGGAGGCATGAGAACTGAAGGTGACAATAAGTATTGTTTGATCTGGTTGAATGCTTCCTGACACTTATCTATCCACACAAAGGGGATCCCTTTGTGTAGAAGATACTAAAATGGTTGACACCTATCCACGAGTTGAGCAATGAACTGTCTAATAGATTGAATCATGCCTTGTAGCGTTCTTAAGTCACTGATTCCCTTAGGAGGAGACATATCCAATATAGCTCTAACTTTGGCGAGGTCAACTTCAATGCCTCTATGGGAGACTATGTATCCCAACAACTTGCCT
>VDFB02160977.1:0-19099 GCA_007258455.2 Sequoia sempervirens | reverse complement strand
AAAACCCAGAAGGAATCCAGAAGCCAAATTGGAAAACTCCAACATGCAAGCCTCCAAAAAGCAGCTGAGAATGCAAGTCAATATCCTGTCATGCATGTTACCTCATTGCGAAGCTCTCCAAAAACCCAGAAAGCTTCACTAGACATGCGTTAGAAACTCTCGCATGCAAAACCTTAAAACCTCCTCTGAAAGTGGAAACCCTAATTTTCATTTCTACTTTAGCCTATGAGTTTCCGGAAATAGGCTAAATCCAAACAAAGAGTGTAGGGCTAAATTGGGGACATTACAACGAGCCAACCAATCAACTGGGTATCTGCGAAACGACCCTCTGATCAAGCCCCATTAGCCTACGAGGATCAGGAATAGGCTAATTCCTCTAAACTGCATTGCTCACGAAAAAGGGGACATTACAGTGGTATCAGAGTTGGTTTATGAAGTGTTTGACAAAATTTCAAAGGCAACAAAAAAAGAGTTTTTGAGTCAGTTTGGGTTAGGCTCATTACAAAATGAGTCAATAAACAAGTATCTAATATCCTAACTCTTGATTCCGGAAATCTTTATCCAAGGAGTGAAGCTTGTCAAAGTTAACCTAATAACATAAGCTAAGAATCATACTTAGTTTGACGGCATTTCATTCCTAGTAGATAATATTTACTCTACGTATTCTCCATATACGGAGATCATACAAATTTGTAAACTCAAGCAAATGCACATACAAATCCTTCCAAGCATAATGCATATTAAGTTAAGCTACCCTTAAGCTTTTTAATCAATTGATTCCCTTCTTTAAACCCCTTTTCCATAAATCTTTCTTTTAATCTATCAATAAAATATATTGATTCTCTCAAGCATTTACCCCTAATTGAATTGATATTCCTTATTCATTTACCCTTCAATTACAATGAAAATCCCTTATGCATTTATTCTTTTATGAAGCTTATCAAAGCAATATTAATTTGCTAAGAACTTATTTGCTTATAACATGCTAATTGCAATCAGCAAACTCAAGAATAAAAGAGAAGATCATCCAAGTAAAAATCACAATTAGATAACATGCTTGTGAAAATGTGCTTCTCTCCTAGCACTATTCTGGCAGCAGCTTTCAATTGAAGATGGCAGATTGCAGTTTAGTTGTCTCTCAAATATAGAAACTCTTTCCACAGCACTATCCTTAAACAATACTTCTCCACTGGAAATTGTTATTTCACTTCTTCCTAAAAGATATTATAGCACAGTCTAATAATTGCAGCTGTTACAAACTCTAGTTCTCACTCTCTAAATAATATGATGATATGCAGCATTAGCAACTCACAGCAGCAGCTTAGGAACTAATAAGATAACTCTCCAATTCGCCAAAGATAAATTGCACAAGATATATTTCAATGGATGGCTGGGCAAGTATCTATAAGCCCGTATTAGCAACTGTTTCCTCCATTTTGGGCATGTAAAATGACAACCAGACATATAAACTCAGTCAAATGTCACTTGGAAAGTGTTTAAACCCTAAGTCACCTTACAAAGGAGTGATTCGACCTCCATAGAGCTAGCAAATGCTAAAATTCTCAACTCAAATCTCCAAAAACGCCACCTACAGGTAACACGTTTTTTGCTAGTCACATAAAATTGAATGACTCACTTTGCTGCGTTTTAGGTCAAGGTTCAGCTTGTTACAACACAAAAATCTTGTTGGCATTTCCTATTTTCCAGTTTGAAAGCTTCTTCCTCCATATTTGCTGCACTGAAGACTTCCTCATTTTCACGGGAAAGCTTCATTGCTGAGTTTTATTTATTTTACAAATGTTTTGCATTCAAATATTTCTCTTTTATAAAAGTTAGATACTTTTATGAATTTCAACATTTCCTTAAGACTAGCGGCTACTTTTTTTTCAAATATTTCCTCTCCAATAAATATTAAAAGACATAATTCTTTTAACTTTATTAATTGGAGTTCAATGTTTATTCTTTTAAATATTTGCAAATATTTTTACTTTGAAGTTTAAAAATGTTTTCATTTTAAATATTTAATATTATATATTTATATATTTTATATATATGTATTTTATTAAATATTAATATATCTATATATATAAATATATATATATATATATATATTTTTCTGACATTACTATCGTGATGTACATAGATATATATTTATATATAAGCATATATTAATTTAACATTAATACATATATTCAATACTTTATAAAATATATAAATATATAAATATTTACACATTCATTTATGTATTTATGTATATATCATAAATTATAATCACATTATTGATATATACATTTATACATAAATATATATGTAAATTTCTTGGACAATAATTATTAAAATATTATTTTCATCACAAATATTAGGCGGAGTGTGTACGTATAAGCATGCGTATATCCATATATACTCTTGTGTATACGTATGTATGCGTATATACATGTCGACACATGCGTATGAGCACATCCATCTACTTAACGTACGTATGTATTGATATGTCTATACATTTAGATATGTGTACACAATGTATACATGTGTATACGTACCCACTCGACCTTTAACACATATCATTACATCGTTCATACAAGGAGTCACAGTATAGTAAATCTGACATTTAAACAATCATAACTCATAAAGCACAAGGAAGTAAATCAAACTCCTAAGCCTATGGATGACTTATCAAGACTAACTTATCTAACTTGGTTCCTCTATACCCTTCTGATGTGTGTGCATGTTCAACTGATTAACATTACCGGTTAAATGACCAATACCCCTCTCCCAAGTGATATTTCCCCTTTGCCTGGAGGACTGGTTCTCATACTTGCATCCACAGTTATAAACTCACGACAGTCAAATGCTCACAAAAATAGCAGTACATATAAATTTCGTAAGATATAAAAACATCACACATTAACCTCATAATGCATGTTTTTCACCATGATTAACATCAATTGAACAGCATAAGAATGAGTCAGTCATTATTGTATAAAAACTCATATTGATAACAAGGTGCATCATATCTTTATTTATTCATAAAATTGTCTTTACAAACACATAATCCTTATCAAATACTAATAGCCTGGTAGCTATACAATCGGGGTGTAACATCCTGTGTCCATACGGCGTGACCTGGTCCCTGAAGCCCGCATTTTCTTTTCCTGTTGTCGATGTGTCTTTCTCAGGTCTTTGTGCCCACGGATGACCTTCTGTATGTTTGCGTCTTGTGTTATCTAAGTCCGACGACTCTTCTGGTGTTTGTTCTGGGCGGATTTTTGAGTTATTCGACGGATTTGTTGGTGTTTTTTTTGCATTTTTTCTTGCGACTTGCGACGGTTTTTCTTTGTGTGCGACATCCATTTTTGCTCGTGCGACCTCTACTTTCTTGTGCGTTTGTAACTTGCGCGACGGGTCTGTGTATACAGTGACGGGATTTTGTCCTCTCACAACCATTTTATGGTCTTTCTTTGCTTGCGACTAGGTCTTTGAAGGAAATTTTTTTTTGGTGGCTAGGATTTTCAACCCTCAGTATTTTATGCGGCCAGACCAAATTTTTGGGTGCCTTTATCCGCCGACCTAGGGTTTTTATAAAAAAAAAAAACTCTAATTTTTGGCCGGATTAAAATTCCACCTACATATTCTTTGTGGGTTTTTTGTTAAGATTTCTGGGTCTCTGACGAAAATTTTTGGGTCTTTCGAAAATTTTACCTCAAAATTTGTGCACATGGGTGCTTTTGAAATTTTCTGGGTATTAAGAATTTTTTTTGGGTTTTTCAGCGATCTCTGCCTTGACATTTCTGCTTAGCACATTGGGATTAGTGCAACAAATTTTAAATCTAAAGCATTTTGTCTTTGTTCTCAGTGCCTTGGGAAGCGTGCAAAATGGCATCTCTAACAAATATTATGCTTGAAAGTAGTCAGAAATTCAATGGAAAAAATTATAATACCTGGAAGCAGTGCATGCTTACGATCTTTGAATATCGTTGCCTCGATTAGGTCGTTTTGGGGAACTCAACTTGTCCCATTGTAGCCAGAGAGGACCATGACAAATGGGATGAACGCAACCAGGAAGCCGTCATGCTCATCAAACTCTCAGTCACATATGAGCAGCTACCTCAGGTACTGTTTGGCAAAACTGCTATGGAAATCTGTGATCATTTGAAGGACCGTGAAACCTCCGACAAGAGTAGAGTGTTCTGGGATCATTTGAAGGACCATGAAACCTTCGACAAGAGCAGATCGTTCTTTCTCAAGAACATACTCTTTTCCATCATGATGGATGAGAAAATGTCCTTACAAGAACATCTAACAAAGATTAAGGACATTCGTGATCAGTTGGAGGCGATTGGTCGAACAATGGAAGAAGAGGACATGGTCGTCATTACTTTGAAGAGTTTGCCAAAATCTTTTGAGAATTTCATTGAAACGTTGAATATTACTTCCACAAATGTTGATTTGAAATTTCCTGATCTTTGCAACTAGCTCTTGCAGTAGGATCGATGGAGACAACAATTTGGGAGTAGTGCCATTTCGTCCTCCACAGAGCAAGTGTTCTCTACCAAATCTTCTGCTAAGAACAAAGGGAAGGCGCAATCTTCTCAGCTGAAAGGCTTTGGTTCTTCTTAGGACAGCAAGAAGAAAAAGAACGTTCAGTGTAATTATTGTCATAATGTCGGAACCCGGTGGTTCTCAAACTGAAACCCTAACTGATATTTTGAGGTTTTTTGCAAGTTTTGTGATTTTTGTATTTTTTTGAGGTTTTCAGGCAAATAATGAAAATGCGATTTTGCTCATAAATGCAAATAAATTCTAAATAAATTCAAGAACTCAATATAAGCCTAGGTTTTGATCAATAATGGTAGGCGTTTCATTATATTTCACTTCCAGGAGATTTACAATAGCCAGATACGGAGTATGAAGGAAATACAAATTATTAAATAAGAAAAACCTGGTTTTAAATGGCGGCTGCAGCTGATAGAAGGAAGTACGGCCAGAATAAATGAAGAATCCTCTGAGCTCTAAAACCAACGCACAACCTCAGTAGATCAAGGCGCCCAGTAACCAAACACCAGAAGCTGAGAAAGAGAGGCGTTCCTCTGGAGATGAAAATGTACGGCCCTTGCTGGTACGGCCTGTACAGCAGCAGCATTAAATGCAGTACGGCCCTTGGAATTTGTGCCAAAAACACTGATAAAAGATCTTTGCTTAAGTCGCCTTGACTGTCTGATGATTTTCTCTGCCAATCTCTGAATAAATAACTCAATAATCCCGAACTGTGATCTCTGGATGAAATCACCAAGTGCAAGCTTCAACTGGTATTTCACAGCCTCAGTCTGCCTGATCTCTGAAGAGTTTTCGTTCTCCAGAAACGATCGTCTGCCAGAAACCCTAGGGTTTGCAAACTCCAAAGCTCAGATGCAAGAAGACAAAATAGAATAATAAACAGGATAGTTCGATTTTTGCCTTGAAGAGGTATATATTGCTCTTTGAGAAAATTCGACCCAACTCACTTTAAAATAATCATTTAAATTAAATGATTTAATACGCCTTTTAAACTTAGGAGAAATCATTAATTATTGGCGTCCCCTTTTTAATGAATATAAAATACTCATTAAGTCACTTTTAATAATATATTATAAAGTATAATTAAATACTTTATAATTAAGCCAAATAATTAAATATTTAAATATTTCAATAAAGTGACTTTATTATAAAGTCAAAATATTAAATATTTAATAATCCATTAAATACTCCTTATTTCTCCATCAACATCAAAAACATCAGAACGGTACAGTGGTTGAACCGGTGCCAAATAAGCGACAGCTGACCTAACTTTCTAAAATGAAAGTTCGAAAAACTTCAAGATTCTCGAAGGCCCAACTTGACACAAGCTACTTGGCGGAGCTACCAAACTAGCGAGTAACCGCGAGATGATCCTCCACTCTCCTGCAAACCCTCACGAGGATGAAATGATAGGCTAATCTCGACAAAGCGATGTCGGCTAAAGCGGGGACATGACACATAAGTATGGTCACATGAAGGTTGATTGTTGGGTTCGGATTGGCCGAGCAAAGAAGTAGGGAGGTCTCAACAAAAGGAAAATGTCGCAGAGCACTCTGAACAAAAAGAATCTGCATTCTATGCTTTTATGGCCAAAAGAATTGCAGATCCAGTAAAATCTTCTGCCTGGTATATTGATTCAGGGGCTTCTTGGCATTTTACTCATTGTCGGGATTGGTTCACCAAATATGAACCATTTATTGATTCAATGATCTTTAGAGGAGGCGAAGAGTATACAGTTACCGCTAAGGGAAATGTTCAGATTCACTCTGGAGGGAGAAATTTAATATTTCTCGATGTCTACTATGTTCCAGGCATGGAACATAATCTTCTCTCCATTAGCCAGATCATGAGGCATTCTCCCTAGTTGGATGTTGTTTTCAGTTCGTCCATCTGCAACATTATTGATAGGGAGACTCGTACTACAATCGCTATGGGACTTGAGGATAATGGTCTGTATAGACTTGCTGATTCTGGTGATTCTTAGCACACTCTAGCAACCGGGAGTACTTCCATTAGCAAACTTTGGCATCAACGTTATGGGCACTTGAATGTGCACTATCTCTCTCAACTGTCTCAAGAGGGTTTGGTTGCTAGTCTACCTAAGATCCAAACTCAAAATCATGGAGTTTGTGGAGCTTGTCAAGCTGGGAAGCAACATCAGACACCATTCTTGGATGGTGATTCTTGGCGAGCCTCCAAGCTACTTCAATTGGTTCACGTTGATGTATGTGGACCAATGAACACTCCATTTGTTACTGGGTCCAGGTACTTTTTATTATTTGTTGATGATTTTAGTAGAAAAATGTGGGTGTATTTTTTGAAACATAAATCAGATGTGTTCAATACATTTTAGCAGTATAAGGCCTTAGTTGAGAAAGAATCAGGTTCTCAAATTGTCACTCTAAGGTCAGATAATGGGGGGGAGTTTTGTTCAGTTGACTTCTCTACTTTTTGTGCTACACATGGCATTAAGTGCCAACTCACCACACCATACACCCCTCAGCAGAATGGTGTCGTTGATCGTAGGAATCACACCATTACTGAAATGGCTCGTTCTATGATAGAGTATAGAAATGTCCCTAAGAAATACTGGGCTGAAGCAGTTTATACTGCAGTCTACCTCCTGAATCAGTCACCTACACAGGCCGTTAAGAAGATGACTCTTGAAGAAGCTTGGTCAGGACGTAAGCCTAAGGTGGGCCATCTAAAAGTCTTTGGTTCTACAACTCATGTCTGGATTCCAGATGCCAAGTGTGCTAAGTTGGACTCCAAAAGCCAACAACTTATGTTTACAGGTTGCAGTGACAATCACAAGGCATACAGGTTGATTGATGTGGAGACAGATCGTCTCATATTCAGTCGTGATGTTGTAGTTGATGAGACTACTGGTCCCTTTCTTCCTACTACCAGTCCTGAGGATCAACCTGTCACAGCTTCTGATGAGGGTGTTTGTCTTCCTCTTGGTTCTTTTGAAGATGAGTCTACTAGTCATGATATAGCACCACCTGATTTTCCTCAGGAATCACATCCAAATGATTTTGTTCCAGCTTCCCCAGGAGTTGTTGTTTCTCCTATCCTAGATGTTGGTACTTCTACCCTTCAGCCTAAGTGGTGGGCTAAGACTATAGGAGATCTTCATGATGATGAACTCATTGAGGGAAGATCAACTCGTAGAAAGAGCAAGCATCAAAACACAGTCAATTTTGCTCTTATGGCCAACATCCACAACATCTATGAGCCTCAGACATATTTAGAGGTTAAAGAAATTCCAAAGTGGGAAAAGGCTATGGAGACAGAATACCATAGTCTTCTGCAGAATCACACTTGGGTTCTTTATGATCTTCCTCTTGGGAAGAAACTTATCAATTGCAAATGGGTTTATAAGGTCAAGTATCATGCTAATGGTACTTTGGATAAATACAAGGCCAGATTGGTCGCTCAAGGATTCACACAACGGGAGGGCATTGATTATGAGGAGACTTTGGCTCCTACTGCCAAGATGAGCACAATTCGTCTTCTCTCTATTCCAACCCAGTTTGGATGGACAGTTCATCAAATGGATGTCAAGAGTGCCTTTCTCAATGGTGAGTTGTAGGAAGAAGTCTACATGATGCAACCTCCTGGTTTCAAGGTTGTCGAAAAAGAACATCAGGTTTGTAGACTGGTCAAAGCACTCTATGGATTGAAATAGGCTCCCCGTGCATGGTACATCAAGATTGATTAGTACTTGGTTGATCATGGTTTTCAATACAGCCATTCTGACTCTAATCTGTATGTCAAGCACTCTGGTGATGATCTTTTGTTTCTTGTTGTCTATGTTGATGACTTGATCATTACTGGTAGTTCAACACATTTGATTGCAACAATCAAACAGGATTTGTGTCAGGCTTTTGACATGACAGATTTGGGGCTTCTCCATTATTGTTTGGGTATTGAGGTTTGGCAGACCACTGGTAGCATTTTTATCTCTCAGTCTAAATATGCCCAAAGTTTGCTTGACAAATTTCGGATGCAGGATTGCAAACCTGCCTCCACACCTATGGAGAAGGGGCTGAAGTTATCAGCCAAATTTGATTCACTTGCAGTAAATGAGACAACATTCAGGCAACTAGTGGGCAACCTCATCTACCTCACTACCACTAGACCTAATATCAGTTTTTCTGTGAGCTACATTTCTCGCTTCATGACAGCTCCAAAAGTTGATCATTGGGTTGCAGCGAAGCGAGTGTTGAGATATGTGAAGGGCACTTCATATTCTGGCATTTTGTATGGTAGATGCAAGGCTCCAAAGCTGATTGGTTATACAAACTCAGATTGGGCAGGTTCAGTGGATGACCAAAAATCTACTTTTGGGTATGTATTCAATTTGGGTATAGGTGCTGTAACATGGACCAACAAGAAGCAACAGGCAGTGGCTCTTTCCTCGACTGAAGCAGAATATTGGGGAACATTTAAGGTAGCATGTGAGGCAGTTTGGCTTTGCAGGATGCTTTCTGACATGCAAATGTCACAAGTAGGTCCTTCTCCCTTGTACATTGATAATCAAGGGGTGCTCAAACTAGCCAAAAATCTAGTCTTCCATGAACGTACCAAGCATGTTGAGCTTCATTGTCACTACATCCGCAAGCTGGTAGAAGACGGATCAGTTTAGCTGCAGTATGTTCCGACAACGGATCAGACTGTAGATATTCTCACCAAGTCTCTGAGCCTGGATAAGTTTGCCAAATTCAGGGGGTAACTTGGTGTTGTTGACGGATTGACCATTAAGGGAGGGTGTTAGAATATTGTTATATCTCTATATTTAATGGTCAATTATATACTTTGTGTTAGAATATTGTTATATCTCTATATTTAATGGTCAATTATATACTGTTTCTACAGTAGTTAGTAGGTTGAAGTAGCTAGACTCATTAATGTCTACAGCGCTATGTAATTGCTTTATTTTGTAATCTTTTTTTTGTTAATGCAATTTAATCACTTCTTTTCCGAACACATTCTTCAAGGAAGAGTCGATGTCAATAATTGCAGCAGATACAAAAAGGTTTATTAAGTGTGTGCAAGCTAAGGTTTCTTTATACAAAACGAACAAGAGTACAATCTGGTTTATGCATGCACATGATGTGTCAAGATTTACTTATTGTAGTACCCTCTCAATGATACTAATAAAATAGTCATTACTCAAAATGATATGAATCTAGGTAAATCACCAGCAAAAATTCCTTTAAATACAACATATAGTCACACACTCTTAGTATTATTTGTTCTTGGTAACAAGAACCTAAGGATCTCTAACTTGGCACTTGCCATGAGAGTAAATGACAAGTCCAATTCTGCTTAGAGGGTCAAACACCTCTTTTAATTTAAATTCCAAACTTAGTTTTTATCTAGACAACCAATTGAAATTCCTCTAAAACATAATAGATAATTATATAATAGATTTATACATTTAGGATTGTTCAGAAATCGATCTTTTCTACTCATTTCAAGAAATTTCTTGCCTCAGATTTGAGTAGAGATTGTAATGCCCCAATTTTACTAAGGACATTAGTGGGGTAAAACCAATTGAACAATCTTTTCACATTCAAAAACATAACAGGAGTAGTGTTGCAACACGCACAAGCACACAAGTGTTTTGCCCTCCACAACAGATATAACAACAGAAGACTACAATAAGTAAGGAGACACCAAATGGTTCATTCCTTAGATTCATTAACTAGAGTGAAGAAGTGTATTAGATTCATTAAGAAATAAGGCACAAACCATTTCTATCCCATCGCATTTTCACAAGAATCATATGCAATCATTTCTTCATTAGGTTTAATTGCTACATTCAATTACTCAAAATAACTTCACAAGCATAGGAGAGAGATTAGGCTTATATAGCCATATAGTCCATTCATTCAATCATTACAATAGGTAAATTACAAGATATAACATGTGATTTATCTTACTAAATCAAAATATCATAGAGAATACTCCTACACATGTCCTACACATGTCCAGCATGATAAAATAGAATGAAATATCAAATTTCATTTTCATAACTGTATCATGTTTTTCTAAGGAAATAAAGGCATAGAGCATCATTTGTGTGCGTCATTTGTTTAATATTTTTTGATCCAAACATGTTTAAGACTGTCATGACCCCAAAACTTCACCATTAGAATATAAAGCATTAAAATACGAATAAGTAAATAACAAAGTACATATGAAAACTATATAAAAGAAATATTAGTAATTACAATTATAACTATAGAAAATAATAATATATAATTCAACATTATTTCAAAAAATATATATGGAGAACTAATGTAAATAAATGGTGTTATTTCCATTTTATTAAATAAATAATATCATATCACATAAATAATAAATAAAATAGGGTGTCACCCACAAACAAAATAAATACCATAAAATATTAAATTACAGCCGATTCCATTTTTAAAGGAAGACTATAATCAAGCTACAGGAAGGAATCAATATTGATTTGTTAAAATTGCTCCCTTATTGTAATGAGCCTAGCCTAAGCTAACTCAAAAACTCTTCTTTGTTCCCTTGAAATTTTGTCAAACAATTCGAATGCAAACTTCCCAACTTGCTGGTCTGAGTTATCAGTCTGATATAATTGCTTGGAAATCAAAACTACAATGCATAAACTATATCCTAGATGCATCAATGACTTAATTTCATCTTTTACAATGCTTATGTATGATTTCTACATGCAAAATGTGCACCTACAGCCAATTGACATCATGTCAAACAATTGGCATACAATCTATTAACGAACTATTCAAATGATCATTACATGGAATATGAGACTCCAATCTTGACTCCTTTATTGTAATGCAATTCCAACATATGTGACAATGTAATCATGCCAAGACTCTTGGCTTACAATGTAAATCTTTCACCATGCCAAAATCTGATTACAAATATCATCTACAGCAGTATGGGTATTTCTTCAAACATTTATCATGCAACTTCAAATGTAAATGATTACTCCCAGCTCTTAGCATTAAGACAAACGCTTGGCGTGAAACAAACATAGAGCTTGCAACTTGTAACTATTATTTCAGTTCTAATGCCGATACAATGCTGATGTGAATTGCAAACAGGTATGACTCAAATATGATGACTTGATGAATAAACAGCTACAGCTGCTTTGAGGCAGCGACCACTACCATACAATGAGTCAACTAAATAAAATAACATGCAATGAAGAACCTGATTATGAATGCAGCAACCTTGATGATGATGAAGACTTCCCACTATTTGATGAATGATACAATGTTCCAATGATGTATTCAAATATCTCCAAATCGGGAAATGATAGCAGCCTTCACATAATGCTCCGATTTCTCTTGTTGATGAAGTCAATGCCCTTCTTGCTGTTGCGCCAAGTCTTCTCAACCCTCAATGAAGCTTCTATGATTTTATTAGAATTTATTGTTGTCTTTCTTCATAAAATTGAACCTCTCGAGTGACCGCCCCTGTTCTCAGACTTCAGATTTCTGATGCAAATTGCTAGCAGCTTGTAACCTTCTCTAACTTGCATAAAAATCAACTTTTGTCCACCTAAAATGATGCGCCTTTTTCCTCCACCCACAATGCAGCAAATATAAGCCACCATGAACAAAATAATGGACAAAAACGTGGCCTTTGATAGACTTTCAGATGACTATAATTTCTGATTTAAAAAAAATCAGATTTCTGATATCAACAAACAATCTTTTCAATCGATTTGTCTCTTCTCAGAAATAAACCCTTACTTGTCACAAATTTGCCCGCACAAAACGCTAAGGAAAACTGGATATTCCTTGCTTCCAAATCGAACTTCTGCAAACCTTAAAGAGGTGAATAGTACTGTAGCAGCACTGTAGCGCGGGTACTATTCACATCATTGTAGCACGGTATTCCTTGCTTCCAAATCGAACTTTTGCAAACCTTAAAGAGGTGAATAGTACTGTAGCAGCACTGTAGCGCGGGTACTATTCATGTCACTGTAGCGTGGGTACTATTCATGGCACTGTAGCACCAACACTAATTCTGATCTGCAAGTAATAATCTTCAAACCCTAAATAAAATCTTCGCCTTTAAGCACAAATGAAAGGACTGAATTATCCTCTCCTCAAATTGCAACCCTTCAAGAGATCTTTCACTCCCTCAGTTATGCTGTCAATAGGAAGTTTTCGTTTCCTATGATTAAGGAAGAAAACTGTGAAAGCCCTAGGCTTCACAATAAAAATTAATCAAAATAATATTCATCAACTGGATATCGAGAATGATCTCTTGCCTCTCTTTTTATTCTTTTCTTAAGAGAGCTCAAACACCTTCCTGGCCAATGTGGGATAAAAGATTTATTCCCACATTAAATTATTCACCTAACACACTTTATTATATTAAAGTGACTTTATTATTATAAAGTTACTTTATAACTTTATAATAATATTAAAATATTAAAAAAATTACTTAAGTCACTTAAACTTTAATATCTCTTGATGTACTTGTCTGATTGCTAAGCTGTCTGAGCTAGGAGTCGATTCTCCCTGTTCTCCATGTGATTGGATGCTTGTCTAAAAATAGAAACCCTGAATAGTGACTTACTATAATAGTAAGTATGTGAAATTGAGTCTAGAAATAGCTGCAAAGGCCCAATCAAGGTCGACACTGCCAATATGCTTTGCTTAGGTGTCTTTCTATTAATAGGAACCCGGACTCTCCCAAAATAGTAACTTACTATAACTAGTAAGTGTGCCAATCTGAGTCAAATAACTTGTGTAAAGGCCAAAACTTGAATCCAGTTGAAGAGTAATGTCTCTAAATCACCGGTAACTGCCACAAAAGACCCTCTATCCATAACTGTTAGCCTACGAGGGTCAAATGATAGGCTAATCCTTACGAACTCTGATGCTCGCAAAATGGGGACATTACACTTATTGCTAGCCACAACATACAAGAATATTAACTCCATTGGGCCGATTTATCTTGACATTATATTATATGACGGATCATTCAGGACAAGGGCGACACCTCAAATTTATAGGTGTTGATGGTCGATATTTTGTTAGGTGTGGGTTATAAGAGGAGTTCGGCATTTTCTTGGAAGTAATCGGGCTGCTTAGATCCTCTGTAAAGCATCATGGCATCACTGCCAGGCAGTCGTGCCAACCTTATAAGGAAGGAACGGATTATGTAGAGCATCGACTCTTTAAGAGGTAGCTGATATCTCATGCAGGGATATTGAAGATAAATAAAAATAGTGATTAATGCCATACTAAAGATATGATGACAACTATAAGACATCGATTCATAAAAGCCAGCGGTTATTATTAAGGATTAATATAACCATAAATAAAGTGAGTCTTAAAGGGAGCAATTTAAATTGTTAGCAAAAGACATGTGAACCCACACACCAAATGCATGGGACAGTCATGTTTATTCCGAATTGTGGATAAAGTATTTTAGCTTCTTACCTATAAATTTCAGCTTCTCTTGGAAAACTTTGGTAGCCTCCTATTCTTTCCATCACGTATTCAATCCCTTTTCAATATCCATCTGATTTTGCTTCATAGATTCAAGCAAAGAGTTCATTTGATCATGGGCAAAGAGCTCATTTGATCATTGGAAGTAGCCATGATGCCCAACTGAAATTTTGATTTGAATCTGACTACCTGCAACAAAGATTAGATACCCAACAGGCTGGCAGGATTTTGGGCTTTAAGATCCCCTTCTGTATAGTATGAAGTTTTTGCGATTTCTCAGTTTGATAGATGTTCCATTTTATCAAACTTATTTCATTTCATTGCAAGCATTGATAACCTGTATTTAAATAGAATGCATTCACAGAGTTTAAAATCAGATTCTACTGTACCTTTCCTTCATGCATGACTGTCATACCAACTTATAATAACATATATAAGGCTGCTGCCCTAGATACAAGACTCTGCAATACTACGAACTGATTTGAATATGCAAACTACTCAGAATGAGCAACGACATTATAACATTTCACTAGAGTTCAAAATGCAGCCATAAGGCTCTGATATACAACTTATTATTATCAAAGTTGTAGAAACCCTAGTTTCCCCGTTTTCTGACTCTGACTATTTTTCCGAGTGTTTTGTGTATTTTTTGGTTTTTTTGAGGTTTTTGAGCATAAATGCAATAATGCGATTTTGAAAGAAATTGAAAATAAATTCTATAAAATTTATTCAACTCTGGAAACAATAGTATCTAATGCAAATACTGATGCCAATCTATTAATTTGACTTTTGGAATGATTACAAATAGGATTCAATAACATGCAATCTAGAAAGCATTGATTTTTTTAATAAAAGAACCTGATATTAGCAGCCAACTGGAAATAACCAGATCTGGTACGGCAGCATTAAATGATCCCTTCTCCCTCAGTACAATGATTGCAACTTGATCCAGATGCTGAGGCGCCTCCAAGAAGGATGATAGAAGACCAGGAGGAAAGGCGTTTTGCATAAGATCAAGAACACGCCCCTTAAATGCTGGTACGGCCTGACAGATGGTACGGCTGCAGCAGCAGCAATAAATGCAAGGTACGGCTCTCTTAAGAACCTCCAGAATATCAAAAAGATGACGCCTCAATGCAAGAACTCCTCTGTAATGAATTACTAACTGAAACCCTGAAGTTTGAATCAACTGTGAAGCTCTGTAATTTCTTCTGAATGAAGAAATCCCTCTGCCTGGCAATAAATCGGATGATATCTCACACCCTCTGAACTGCTTTCACTGGAGATGGCTCGTTCCCCAATGCTCTGAGACTGAAACCCTTGGCTTCCGTGCTCTGGACGAAGACTTGATCAATTTTCAATAATCAATAACATAATGGGCTCGATTTTCAATGCAAATACCTTATACACACTGAAAAGTGCGATTTCCTTAATAATAGGGAAGCATTAAAAAGTTCGAACTTTTTATTTTAATATTTCCATAGTCTCCTGACAAATTTTTAATTATAAAATATAATTAAAAAAACGTCCCCTTCCATGATGGGCGACCCCTCAGCCAAAATCACTTAAGTTATAATATAATAATATTATAACTTTATATTATAAACTCCAATAATTAATATTTAATTAAATCAATTAAATATTAATATCTCTCTCAATATTCACGTGCGAGGCGATGTCAAGTGAATAAGGAAGTGATTTGTGATCAATCCATACTGCTAAAAATAGCAGGGGGTCCCGCTGAGTGCCAATACTTGCTAAAAATAGCCTCGGGCTAGAAGTGTCGAATGAGCCCGACGAAAGCCAACTGATCAAATACTGACAAGCTGACTGAAGCTCCAACATGACCCTCTATCCAACCTATCGAGCCTCTGAGGGTGCATAATAGGCCAATCACGTGCTCACGAGAGATGTCAACTAGAAGGGGACATGACATGAGCAAACATAATAATCAGAATGTTTGTGATAAATCTTAGACCTGGTATGAAGTTCGCCAAGGTCAGATATAATAACTGTAGTTGCTTGCAAACCGCCCAGAAACTCCAAGAAGACACTCGTCTTGACTCCTTGGTCTCCAACGCCTTCTTCTCAGACCAAAAATGATCTCCAGAATTCATACACAGCTCTGACTGAGGCTCAAGTCTGGGTTAAGGTGGCTGCCAGTAGTAAAAGGGTACACGTCCCTTTCTATTATGATCACGTGCTGCTGTTTTGACTCCTTACGGCCAAAGAATAGGGTGGCTGTTGTATCCTAAACCTCTGCATCTACCAGTATGCCTCACGTCACACCTTCCAACTCAGTCTAGGTTTTGTTTGTATCACAATTTGTCCCTTGTGATGTACGGCAGCATGAGGAAATTAGACGGAAAAATTAGGAGCCCGATAGTTTCAAACAAGTCGATGCTTCCCCTTAAGAGTCTAGGAAAGTGGCGAAGTTTGTCTCTACTGTAGGTGATTCATAGCCACGTCACCATAATTCTGTCTCTTTGTGAGTTTGTCCTATCTGCAAATACCTTGTGATGACTGTCACCCAACACTTCGTTTGTCATAGGAACCTGATAATAGATTAACATATATCGGTGCCTCCAATTGTTCAAGTTTTGTCTTTTGCTGATGTATGACAGCCAGGAATAAGTAATTGAGGCTGCAACTTATATTTAGAGGCTATTGCTGATAAAGAAGGTTATAATATGAACTTGAATGATTGTATTAGAATTTCTCTTGAAACTTACTGAACCCTAGAAATTTGTCTCGGAACGAGACTCACAAATTTCTGCAATCGATTGACCAATCTTTAAGCACAGGTGCGAATCCTAAATGAAACCACACATTGCCAGCTAGGGAGGAATCTTTCACCACCAAAACTGGAACCCGTAGGAATTCTCACCTAGGATTTTGGACTTCAGAGAGCTCCACCAAAATACCAAGCCAATAAAAATAATCCAACATAATGAGAAAATGAGCTTTTGCCTCCTTTTATAATACCTTTTAGGGTTTTCCCACCAAAACCACTTAACATTTTATTATAAAGTGACTTTATTAATTTAACTTTTAAATATTCCCCAACGTCACTTTATAACCCCATATTATTTAATCATTTAAAATCACTTTATAATTGTATTTTTGCCAGGCGACATTAAATAATTAAAATAATTAAATACATTAACATTATTTTGGCAAGCTAGAAAATGGGGACATTACAATTAGTTATCTTCTTATTTTGAGTAATTAGGAAATAAAAAAAGTAAGCTGTTGTGTAAGCCATCAAATAAGAGTTAGCCATGTAATCTGGCTAATCAGAATCAAGGGTGATGTAATACCGCCAATAGGATCACTTTTAAGGTTAGCTTAGAACTCTAGAAATTAGGGCTACCTCCTTTTAGAAAACATATGAACACAAGAGTGTGAGGAGACATTTTATGAGACAATATCTATGGTGAGAGCTTAGTCAGGAGCTTATTGATGTAATGCTATTATGCTGTTTTCTAGTCTTTTGAATACAGATTTATAGTATTTGTTTTGTGTTTATAGTGATTTCTTGCATAAGATATAATCCTTGGCCCTTTTTGAGCAGGTTGTAATTTTCTTGCATTTTTCACATGGCATGAGAGCCTGTATGCCCTTTCTGCCAGATTTTAGAACTTTTCCAACATAAGGGAGAGTTCTTTAAAATTGATACAAATTAATTAGAATCTATTTAAGTAAAGCTGATATAGTGGATCCAGCTAAATAACCAGCTTTCATATATATTTTATCCATTTTATATATGTAGAAATACACCACTATTCTGTGTGAGCAGTTATTTAAAGAGTTACTGCAAGGGAGAAAGGCATTCCATAGGATTTCTCTTTTCATGTACTTCAGTGGAGATTTACCTGTATTGTAAACCTCCCTCAAGTGTAAAGCTGGTTATTTGTAAAATGTTAGTGACATAGATCCATAATTTCTATCCCTTACTAGATTTGTCTATTTAGCTGTCTACTGCCTTGTTAATGCTGCACATATTTCTTGTATGAAATGAAATTTTCCTATATCATACTCGAGAGGAAGAAAGAAAGAAATTGTATTAATAGCCAAAAATGACCAAAAATAGATCTGAGACTGGAAGAATACAATCAGTTATAATAGAGAAAATTGGTAGTTATATAGTCTGCTGCCTTGTATTAATTAGATTTTACTATAGTGTACTTTAAGAAAGAAAGAAAAACATTGTATAAATGGCCAAAAATGACCAAAAAAGATCAATGGGACTGGAAGAGTACATACTGATACAGTTATAGTAAAGAAACTCAGTAGTTATAATAGGAAATTGCTGGAATTTATCAAAGGGTTTGTGCTCAAATAGCAAGACCATCGGGTTCTCATGATGGAGATCCAAGTTTGAATCCCAATAGTGACATTTAAAAGTGGAATTCCAAGTGGTGACTCTTGGACTTCCATTGTGTCTTTTAACTTGATTAAAAAGTTGGATATGTTGTATAGAGTTGTTGTAAGTTGATTGATGCTAATTAAAGTGGATGTGTTAGTGGGGAGGAGGTCCCCTTTGTGACCGCCAGTATAGGGCCAGCTTAAATAATCCCTGTTTTCACTGATAAAAGTAAAAGGGAATTGTTGGAACTTATTCTTTGCTGCAGAAACTAAGTAGTTATTATAGGAAATTGCTGGAACTTAGTACTAAAAAAATGTTTTTGGTAAAACACAATTGCTTTGTTGCATTGTTGCATAACTAAGTAGTTATAACTTAGTACTAAAAAATGTTATTTGGTAAAACACAATTCTCATCCTTAGATGGGAATGCAACCATTGAGAAATCAGTGCCTAATAACCTCCAGGAGAACTCTTCCATGGATTTCAAAAATTTCCCAGTCTTTTGTTTAGCTTGGATGTCACATTATTAAAGAAATTACAAGAGAAGTACAGCCAGACTCAAGCATTTTGCGAAATGTTGAAGTATTGTAATAGAAAATGATCTGTTGTTTTATCCTTTCAAAAATCAGTATTTTGTTTGATTCGGATATGGACTTGTTTCTGGATGCATCCCATTTTTTGTAATTATTCATCTT
>VDFB02160976.1:0-15938 GCA_007258455.2 Sequoia sempervirens | reverse complement strand
CTCAACATCATCTTTCCCAAAAGCAAAATCCATCGGTGTCTTGGGCACATAACCAAAGCATGTCTCAAAAGGAGACCTTTTAGTAGAAGAGTGTGCTGCATGGTTGTAGGCATGCTGCACATAATGAAGACTCTCATCCCACAACTTAGGATGCTTACTACAATAACCTCTGAGTAGATGCACAACTGTCCTGTTTACAACCTCTGTCTGTCCGTCGGTCTGCGGATGGAAGGCCATACTCTTCTTCAGTTTAGTGTCCATGAGTCCCCACAAAGTTGACCAAAATTCCCCCAAGAATCAAGAATCTCGATCCGATACAATAGAAGTAGGTAACCCAAAATGAACCCATACAAATTGAAAGTACAAATGAGCTGTCAGTTCAGCAGTGACTTGCTTTTACATGGCATTAAGATACACATTTTGCTGAACCGATCAACTACTACATACAAATAATCATGTCCCTTCCTAGATATAGGTAACCCCCCAACAAAGTCCATTGACACACTTTCCCATGGACGAGAAGGTACAGGTAGAGGTGTGTACAAGCCCAATTTCCTGTTACTAGGCTTACTAGTTGCACACATAACACAACCTCTAATATACTTAGTTACAGTTTCTTGCATACGAGGCCAATAGCAATATTTCTGCAGCAGAGTCAATGTTTTGTTTACCCCAAAGTGTCCTGCAATCAATGAGGTATGTGCTTCTCTAATCACCTGTGCTTGTTCATCTTTTGGAACACACAATTTACCCAAGTGATATAACAGTTTGTCTTGCACATAATAGTCTTTCTCTTCTACATGTTTACCATTAATTAAAGCAAAGATAGATATCCTTAAAAGTTCTCAATATTAGGGTATATTGTTCCTAAAAACTTTCATGAACCATATAAGTATTTGAAAGGATTATCAAAGCATTCATAATAGGAGGCCTAGAGAGCATATCTGCTACTTTTTTATGGGTACCTTCCTTATACTTAATAACCAAATGAAACTATTGCAAAAAACCCATCCATCGAAAGTGCTCTACTTTGTTGCAGCTTAGTTTTAGAGCGTAAATATTGAAGTATCAGGATCGGGCAGGGATTACGCTTTTCCCCATTATGTAATGTTTCCATTTCAACACTCCGGAACTTCAAAGCATAAAGTTCTTTATCATACGTGGGATAGTTACTTACTGCTCCTGAAAAAGTTTCAGAGTGGTAGCAAACTGGTTTACCTCCTTGCATGAGTACTGCTCCCATGGCAAACCCACTCGCATCTGTCTCAATCTCAAATGGTTGATGTAGATCTGGTAAGGCCAAGATTGGTGCGGTGCTCAAATTTCCCTTCAAAGTGTCGAAAGCCTTCTGTTGCGGACCTCCCCACTGAAAAGTTGCCTTTGTACTGGTTAATGCATGTAATGGTGATGCTATAAAAGAGAAGTTTGCAATAAACTTTCTCCAGTACTGAACTGCACCTAGAAAACTTCTGACCTCTGTGACTGTACTTGGCTTAGGCCATTTTACAATAGCTTCGACCTTCGCAGGGTCTACTTTCAATTGACCACTCCCTACGACATAGCCTAAGTACACCAAGGATGTCTTAGCAAATTCGCATTTAGACATCTTTACATACAATTTTTCTTTTCTCAATACATCAAAGACTTTCTTTACATGACTTACATGATCTTTCAAAGTTCGACTGAATACCTCAGATTTATCATCTTCTTTGGATTTTACAAGCATCAATACAAAGTTTTTACTTGAATTGACCAACCTCTTCATTTGACCAGCATTAACTAGTGTAAGATTAGTCTTCACCTTATGTGCCCGTACAATGTATTCTACCCCATCTTTAAAAAGATGATACTTATTCTCCCCCTATAAAAGATTGCTTTTTTGTCATAAAGATAAGGACTCCCTAACACAAGCCCACAAATATCCAAAGGGACCACATCGACTTCTACCTCATCTACAAAGTTTGCAGTGATAGCAAATCTCAATTTACACTGTTTAGTTACTTGTAGTTGAGCATCATCGCAAACCCATCCGAGTGGATATGGTTTTGGATGAGGTGTTGTAGCCAAATTAAGTTTCTTTACAACTTCTTCAGATATTAAGTTGACTTGTGAACCCGTATCAAACAGAGTATCAATCTTAGTATGTTTTGTTACAACACGAATGTGAAACAATTCATTTCTTTGCTTATCAACCTTAGGAGAAGATTCTTTACTTGTACTTGCACTGACATTAGAAAAACTTGCATCGATGAGAGAGATGTATACCTTCCCCTTACCTTTGATTCTAAGAGCAACAATCTTCGCCTCCCATCTCCTCGAGTCTAAATCCAAGATCTTGTTGAATCATCAAGCAGTAGTCTTCACTTGCCTTGTTACCTCCCATATCTTTCTGCCTCAACTCAGCGATGAAGCTTCCAAAGATCTCGGAATCATCATGCCCCTTTCTTGCAGTAATGGGAGCACATAGGTTTCTCACCCTCTTTCTGAGCTGTAGCTGTCTTCTTCCCTTTGCCGTTATCTTTGTCTTTATCTTTCCCTTTAGACTTACCCTCGAACTTAGATGGCTTCTTGGAAAAGTTATCACTAAATGTGTTCTTACCCCTTGACTCTAAATGAGTAGCTTGAACAGACACCTCGTCTAGATTGTTGGGACTCAACATCAAAATAGTGTGCCTAAGGTAAGAATGTAAACCACCAATATAATACTTGGGTAATGTCTTGCATACAAGGAAAACATTTAGCAATGGCCCGCTTTCCTAAACTCGCGAGTATACCTCGACACCGCCTTACCTGCCTAAAGGTTTGCCAATTCATGGTTAACTGCTGTGCATGTAACCTAAAGTGGTAGAATTGTTTCCTAAGGCAGCAACAAACTCCATCCAAGACATGTTAACTCACCATGGCTTAGCAATTTCTTTTCACGAAGTTTTACTCTCCCACTGTGTGAGAGTCAGACTCAACCCAGAGTTGCTAATTGAATCCTAGAAGCATCTTCTACTAGGGCCTTGTATCCTACAAGATACTTCTACTGTTGGACCCAATCGCCTAACTTCTCAAGATTTTAACCTACGTATTTAAGTAACTCAAATTTTACATCAAGCTTAATTACAGGCTTAGATTTGCTCTTAAATGGATTTACATTAGAAGAAGGAGAAGGAGAAGGAGGAGAAGAAGGGGGAGAAGAAGAAGAGGGAGAAGATGGAGGAGAAGGAGTTTTTGGAGCTTTCCCCTCTGTGTCTTTCTGATCTTCCTGCTTCTTGTGCTTTGAAGAATCTCCCTTTTCGTGCTTCTTCTTTTCAGCATAAAGTTCGTCCACCATTGCCTTCATGTCAAGGAATAACTTCTGGAAATCCTTGTCACTAAGCTCTGAACTTTGACCACCTTCTTTCACTTCCATCTATGACGGTTGATTAACTCTTCGTCTTTCGATTTCTGGATTGTATTCTTCGAGTTCTCCTTCGCCTCGTTGCAACCTGGATCTCGTTAGCATTCAAATTGCAATACAAGCCACATACAAAGCTCTGATACCAACTTGATCTATTTAGGATCTAGGACTAGTTGCTTACAGAATGCTTAACGTTAAAAGATCAATTATTACAACGCTTAACTTAAATGATTACAAATTAAATGCTCAAATGAAATAATGAACATAACATAAAATAAATGCCAAGGTAATGAACTGAGAAAGAAAGAGAGAAGAAATAGAGAGACGAAACCACAATTGATAATGGAGTTCGTCCCTAAGGACTACATCTCTGGGTCCCTCTCCAATGGAGGACCAATCCGATTAGCTCCAAATTCAATTACAATGGCTTCAAGACTATCTCCTTCAAGCATTCAGCAGCATGACAGTACTCTGATATGCAGAAACATCTTCAATCTCTCGGGCATTCTCTCGCTATCTCCACCTGGACTTGTCAAACAAAGGCCTATACCCCCTTTTTATACAAGAAATTTGCCTAATTAGGCCTAATAACCAAAATAAATGCATATCTCCCTCTATCAGTTCGTATCATCCTCTGATAGCTCCATTTAGTTTGTTGGTTTTGATTGTTGGAGGTAGTTTTACATTTTTGTGGCTTAAAAGCCATTTCTAATGGATTCGGCTTAAAAATACATAACAAAATAAACAATCACCACCATACAATTTAGGACGTTTGCGTGGTCCACCGGTCACCACACCTTTTGTTACACGGATGGTCGGCGGTTCCAACCCCGCCGACCATGCTTTACCACCGGTCTCCAACAAATATAAACAATAGATGAAAACGAATTCCATTTCGGGTTAAACCCGTGTCGGTGGCTTAACGGCCCGGAGAATGCGCTGGCATATTGGTGGTCGGGGGTTCCAACCCCGCCGACCATTTTTAACAATATTATCCGCTGCTATATTAACAAAACAAACCCGCAGTTTATTCATGGTAGCGCCAAATGCGGTGGTTTAACGGTCTGAGGGATGGTTGTCGCCCGCGTAGTCAGGGGTTCGAGCCCCGTGTAATTTTTGTTAAAACAAACTCACAAACTGGTCAAAGCAGTGCAACAGCAAGATGACACGTGTCAGAATTTAATTCGCCGACGATGCCAAGTCACCTACCAACTTGATGCCAACTGTGTACGGAGTGCCATGTCAACAGTACGGACGGGACACGTGTCAATACATGATTGGTCCGTACCGATGACTCACCTGCCACGTGTCTCAGCCGAATTCGTCCATGTTGATTCCGTACAGTACGGACTGCCACGTCAGCATGATGACGTCATCCTTAGTACCCTCTGGTTGACTGAAGTTTGACTGCCTGTAACTCGAGCATACGACGTCGGATTTTGACGAAATGAACGCCGTTGGAATCGTCTCGATGAGCTCTTCGCGATGGCGCTGATTCTGTCGATTTCCGAGATGATTATTTTTTTCGCCTTCTGGACGCCCCTGAAGCCAGTTTGACTGGATGTTTGACTGGCCGTAACTTGCACAAACGGAGTCCTTTTCGACCCGTTCAAGTTGCGTTGGAACCAAGACGTCGTTCTCTTTCTGATGAAGCTAAAATCTGGAGCATTGGGAACACTTAAATTTTCACCGAATTATCCCCTGGACACACAATGATGTTCAACAAGCTTCAGAAGTCCGAACCGCCAATCAAATTCATGATGGTTTTGAAGATCATCGATATTTTTGGCGTCGGTGGGAAGATACGACATGTCCTCAAGAAGTTGACCTCGTGCAACTCTCTCATACTTTTGTCAAGAATGCTACATGCCCGTCGACATCTTCCTGTACTTGGTAAAGATCTTCAATGAGAGATTGAACCACTTGAATCCTGTGTTTTAGTGATTCTCTTACCTCTACAAACTTTTCTTTGTCGGGAATTACCCCAACCTCCACCAATTTGTTGAGCTTTACCTGTTTCATTTCCGACCATGACAACAGGCATTTTTCCATGTCTCTGCGCTCCTGGGAAAGTACGCTCTTTTCTTTATCAAGCTCTGTGGTGAGCTTGGCTAACATGGTGGTTTTCTCATCCGCAGCCAAAATTATCTGAGATCCGTGTTCGATGATCTTTTCAACAAAGTCATACAACACCCTGCCTTTGGAGGCGAATTTCAAATTTTCTCGATACTGGTTCAATACTTTTACCATTGTCACGCATAGGCATTACTTGAGAACCGTTAGAAGTTCTTTACAACAGCTGGCATAATGCTTTGCCCTCTGTTTGTACATGTTACGAGATTGCTCAACTTTGTCTAGCCTTCCTGCCAAGATATCCAAAGTGACTTGCGCATCGGCTTTTGCACTTTTGTTGGTAACCTTGCCAAGCTAGACTTTTGTTACTGTGTAGTCCTCCATATTGACATCACCTTCTTGATTCGGTGGTATGCCAATTTTAGCATACTTGTGGCCAGACTTATCAACATTCAACCTAGAGTATAATTTTGCCTTCTTCTTCCCTTTGGCCTTTGGAAGAACTATCTCTTCAAGGTCGAGCTCCTCCGGAGAAATCATTTGCTTTTTACGCTTCGACACTTGAGATATTAGCCAAGGAGGAAGAAAAGAAGTGTGAACTTTTGGATTTACTGTCAAGTCAGTCGCCATTGCCACCTCTGAAGTTATTGTCACATCTAAACTCACCATTGGTATCGTGACAATTGGAGAAGTGTTTGTCATCATCGCTCCTGTAGTTGACACATTGAGCTGATCACACATTGACTCATTCATGAAACGATTGAATTCATTCTCAAAAGTGATATCATATGTTGGCGAAGACAAGCTAGGAATGGACGATGGTGGGCTTGACAGTATATCAACCGTATGGATGCTTGTCACTGAAGGAGTATCAAGCTGGGTTGATGCTGTAGGGATAGGGGATATCTCGGCTGCAGGAATGCTTGTGGTAGGAATAGGTGACGAGGGAATAGGAGGTGGAGGAGTTCTTGACTCAAGAGGGGTATGAGGAACGTTTGAAGTCACGGGCGATGATGTTCTGTGGATTTCCTCAACTACGTTCTCAGGAGGAGAAATAGTTATTTCTTCATCATGCTCAGGTTCCTGTTGATCACCCTCTTGTCTCTCTGATTCTGGCTCACCTTCGAAGTCACCTTCAGATCCTTCTTCAGAATCTTCATCAGACTCTTGCCCACTTTCAGAAACCTCTTCGACATCGGAGTCTACTTTTGGTGAATCTTCATCTTCAGCGGATTGGTCGCTTGAATTATCTTCTTCATCGGAATCTACCTCCTCTAGAATGGGCTTTTTACCCTTTGAACGAGATGGATGAGATTCTGGCTTCTCTGTCTCTTGGACAGCTTGGGTATCTTTCTTTCCAATAGTGAACTTGATCCTTGGACCTCTTCGTGAAGAAGTGGGAACGGCCGTTGGTTTGTTTTTGTCACGGAGTTCTTGCTGTTGGCGTGCTTCTGCCTCAGACTCTTCTCCTTCTGAGTCTGTCCTGAAACTTTTCATTGTATGACCATGTTTGTGTAACCATTCTTCTGTGTTGGCTAGGATTGGTCTCAGCCTTTCTCTCATGCTGGTGACCTCTTTTCTAGACCATCAGACGCAGTAACGCTCCTCTTAGCAAAATCTTCCTGTCAGCCCGGCGTATGCCGCCATATGCACCTCGATCCTCAAAATCCTCCGTAGGTCAGTTTATACCAAGATCTCTTATTTGTTGAACTTCATCAATCTGCGGCCAGTCCATTTTATAATGGCTTCCTTCATCTCTCGCATCCGGCCATAGATGTTCCTCAAAATGGTACCCCGTGAAAGCAGGACCCTTTTAAACTTCTTTCCTGACATCTTCAAGAGGTCAAAATCAAACCTATAATTGAGGGTTTTGATGGTCATGATCCGTGATCTCTCAAGATAGATAGACTTCCTAGCTTTTGTGCATTGATAGTATATCTCGCCGTGATGGTCGGGGAACTTGAATTCACGCTTTGTGGTTGCTTCTTCTTCGTTTTTCTCGTGACTAATATCACTGCTCAAGATGTTTCCATGAGGACCCACTTATCCGAAGGATAACGTGGTAGCATGTAGGGACAACCGGTGTAACAACCTACTCTCAAGTAAGTAAACGTTGGGAATTGGAGAAAAATACATCCAACTTTACTTACCACCTTATAAGCCTCATTAGACACTCTTCTTCTTTCCAGAGCTGGATCAAAGTTGAAGAGTAAGGGCGCAAAGAAAGCATTGGTGACCCGTCTGAAATGATGAAAGCTCTCCTTTAGCTCCAACTGATAGAAATATCTGTACACAGGCACCATCATTCGATTCCCCTTTGTAGATAGACCTGGGAATTGTCTCATCACAACCGCCAAGCACACACCGTAAGAAGTCATGTAGAACTCAATGTAGAAGGAGCATTGATCAACTGTTCGTGCATCTCATCACTGATTTGTTTACCCCAGTCAATATGCACCTTCTGCCTCCTTATGATCCTGATGTACTCATACATCCAATCGTGAAAGGTGGATGATTCCGGAAAACCTTTCACTCTGCTCAGAAATGTGATCATATCCTTGACATCATCTTTGAAGTCACTTCTCAGGAGTCCTTTCGGCCATCTAGAAACAGACGATCTAGGATTTTTGAGCCATTAAGTATTTATCAACTGTTTGGCTTTATTGGGATCAGCATCGAAAATCTCCTGTGCTTTTGATATAGAAATGTCAATATATTTGTCCATGTGAGGAACCTTGAAGATGATGTCAAAGAAATCGGGGTCGAGTCTTAGAATCTCGTGCCCGGAAGAGTCGATCACACTTCTGCTTTCTCGGATGTAATGACACGCAATTTGAAGAACAAACTCAATATTGTGCATAGCTATGGGGAACATCGCCACCAAGTGGAGATTGTTGTGTACGATTGCCCTCATCGAATCAGGGAGAGGCTTCGTCTCTGTCAACTTTGTGAAGTCAACCAAGTCTTGATGGCCAACTTCTGTATCCTTTATTTCTTCAACTTTCGAAAGCACCATAGTTGGCGGATAGATGCCTTGATATTTGTACTCCATCTTGCTTTTTGCTTTCGAAGAAGAAGGAGGCTTCGTAGCAGTCATCAAAAGAAACTGGAACACTAAGCACTCTTGACTTGACGATCTCTGAGAGTAGACTGCAATCCATTTAGCCAGAACAAACACCAATTGTTAGGAAACATGGGAAAGCGTGAAATGAGCACGAGGGTGGAAAAGCATGGAGCAGATGGTGAGGCACGCAAAATGATGCATGAATGCAGAAAAATGAAGCTCAGGGATGCACTGGTCAAAAATGAAGTTCATTTGGAAAGGTCTGGGAAAAGCCTGCAAAAAGTGTAAGGGTGCTAAAATTCAGCGCCCTTACATTCTGAGAAAATTGCTTTTGGTGTAAGGGCGCTAAATTTTAGCGCCCTTACACTTTCAGTGTTAGGCAAATTTCTGACATTCTCAAGATGTCATAGTGCTAAAATTCAGCGCTTTAGCTTTTGAGAAAGATGACTTTGATGCAAGGGCGCTAAATTTTAGCACCCTTACATCTTACAGAGTTAGGAAAAATCTCATCTTCTCAAAAATGTCCTAGCGCCAAAATTCAGCGCCTCTGCTTTTTTCTTGATAATTTTGAGATGCAGATGCAAGAGGGAATGGCGATAGCGCTCAGGCTTGGAGAAGGCAATTTGTTTGAATCATGAAAGCTTGAACTTGCTTTCATCCAATTACATACGCCTCTAAAGATTAAGGGAATTCTCTTTCACAATGATAAATCTTTTCAACGTTCACCAAAACCCATAGAGAGAGAAACAAAAAGATTTCAACATGAATACATTGGAATAGATACAAGTTCCACAGAACATCGATCATAGAGGAGAATAAGGAAAGAAATGCGTAGGGTTTAGGAAAGAAACGCGTAAGGAAACAAAAGCTCGCCATGATGAAGACAAACAATGGACAGAAAACGCGAATGAAGAACACTTGAAGGGCGAGAACAAAACGCGAATGGAAAGCACAATGCGTAAGAAAAGAAAACGTGTATGTTTAACAATGAACACATACAAATGAAAAGAGTGAAGACAAAGCCAAACGAAAAACTTACCAGAGCAAAACGCGAAGGATGTTGAAAAAATGGCGAAATCTCCAAAACGCGAACTTGCAGTTTGAATGAAACCCGCACAGCAAGAGGAGAGAGGAGAAAAATAAAATGTGAACAACTAAAATGAAAGGCGAATTCATTCACTTAAGTGAAAACAAAAATTAAAAACCTAACTCAAGTCGTGCAATAAATTTAGGCACGAAAAGTGGCACGATTGACGAAAAACACGAAAACGTGAAGAAACGTGCCAGAAGCATAAAAAAAAGTTTAAGTGTCGAAAGAAAATGTAATGGTGCTAAAATTTAGCACCCTTTCATTTTTTGGAAATTCACTGCATGTAGGGGCGCTAAATTTTAGCGCCTTTACATTTCCAAACTTAGTCAAAAAATTGGAATTTCCCTGCAGGAGCGCACTTTTTCAGTGCTACTGCATCTTCCGCAATTTGCAAAGTATGAATAGTGAAACGTCGCGAAAGATCTCGTTTCGAAGGTCTTTGCGAGGCGAACAAGGGGGAATGCTCGAATTGACTATTCGAGACTTGGGAACACATTTCGAGGTGGCTTGAAAATCACTTCGTTATGCGTACTTGAACTTCACGAATCCTAGGAAACAAACAAGTTTCTTAGGGGGGTTATCCGTGGAACGAGCGCTGCTAGATTCCGTGATAACAAGGCTGAGTCTAGTAAGGCAGCGACTTGAAAGGTTTAGAAGGGCACAAAGGGATCATCCATCTCTGAAGCAGAAAAATAATGAAATTGGACAAAAAGAGTAGGATTCCTGAGGGCAAGATGACGTCAGTCTGGTTCAAGGTTTTAGCTACGAATATGAACACCCTACTACAAAAGACTAAGGCTATCATGGGATATAGTAGCTAGGCACCAACTGGATGATGCATCGACCTACAGTGTAGTCATTAATGAATATCAATCCAACAAGAGAGACTGGGACCATACGATGGGGCAGATCTGAAGAATGATATTAATGCTATTGAATGGCGATCTAGGGTTTTGCCTATGCCACTTACGAATGGCTTGCAGAAGACGTTCTTGATGACGAAGGCCATAATAGAGCAAGGTATGGGTGAAGTGGGGGAGCAATTAATGCAAAGTTGTATCGAAAGTTGTGCTTCCTCATCGTTTCGCTTTACCTCTTTTTCACACATTTTGATTCGAGTTATGTGGCAGATGTTGGGCCGATCTAGTTGGTTCCCTTGCATTTAATGCACGTTTGACTTTGTTTCAAATTTTTCTAGGGCCGAATTTCTCTGTGACCGACTTATTGTAAACCCTAACTGGGCCGACGCATCTGACGCGTTTTATAAATATGGAATTTTTGCCTCTTTTAAAAGGATCTTTTCTTTTTGGGTTGTTAGAAAGTTTTAGAAGAGTTAGAAGAGTTAGAAAGGTTAGAAAGAAAGCTAGTGGATTAGTTAGCAAGCTGGAAGATTCGGAAGGTAGAAGAAAAAGGTTAGAAAAAGCAAGTTAGGGTAAGACATTTTTGCAGTTCATTAGGAGGAGGAAGTGATGTATCTTCTTGATTTTCTTAGCATAGATGGAGATAATTTGAAGACATGGGTTTCTGTACATTGGTGATCTTGCTAGATTTGTAAATGTTGCTTATCTATTTCATTAACAGTAGGAGCAGCCAGATTTAAGCCTACTTCATATTATGCTTTAGAATGGTATTCATTTTTGGTTAATCATTTGATTTGAAAAGCTTTCAAGGAATGAAAATTTATCTTATGTTTTGTTTGAATGATGATTTGCAATCTACTGTTAAAGTTTGCACTGTGAATGAATGAAACTTTGTATCAATTACAGGTTAATTTTATTCTGCAGTTCCAATTTAGGAATTCCTTGGAAGGCAACAAGTCTGATTAGTTGAATGAATCAACATTCTTTTCAGTTTGAAAACATTGATCTATCTTTTTCTATTTCTTTAAAACCATCGGTTAAAGTAGGTTTAGATAGATGTTTGATTTTGCAACAATCCAAAAGCTCAAAACCAGCAGGCCCCTTGAACATTACAACCATATTGACCACTTCGTGAAACAACAATGTTGTGGACCAACATCAAAGACTTTGGGAGGCGATTAGTTTGATTACTGACTGTCTCTTTCAGGAGAGGTGAGATACTTTTACTTTTATCTTACTTGCATGTTGTGTGTCAACTTGGTGCATCAACAAGAACTAGCACTAGAAGGAGGGCCAGGAGAGAAGACTGGATAACATTGAGTATTTCTCATGAGAGAGGTCCCATAGAGTTCTTCGATCAACTAAAAACCCACCACCTTTGGTAGAACTCGAGATCCCAACGAGACACAAGATTCATAGGGAAACTATTCTACCACCCTTGTTAGCTCCACTCACTGCACCAAGCTTTTCACCAATACCTCAGTTGATACCCACGAATCCACCACCAAATCCACCTCAATTGCCATTACAACTGGTTCAATCCATCCAACTGCTGGCTCAACTTCCACCACCGCCACCAATGGAATTTTTGTGAATAACCCCTCTCCATTGGGGACTATTCCTGGAGGCTTTCATGATATGCCTAAGAATCTTGAGAGATTATGTCCCAAATACATTCATGGTGAATCAAGGAGTGTTAAGGAGCACATGCAAGCTTTTAAGGATGCTCGTACCAGAGCCCAGATAGCTCACCATGATGTGGTTTGTAGCTTGTTCCCTTATTCCTTAGGGCATATGGCGTACAACTAGTACCTAAATCTTCCACAAGGTTCTATTTTGAGCTGGAAAGATCTGGAGAATGATTTCATCAATCAATTTAGAGTTTATGTTGATCCAACCATTTTGTTCCATCAATTTTCTACCATTAGGAAGGATCCATCCGAATCATTGCCCTTTTTTAATAAAAGGTTTTAATGAATGTATAGGAGATTGCAAGACCCCTATCTAGTTGCTAAGAATAGTGCCATTCAGGCATATTTTAGAGTTATAGACCCTTTGCTTGGCTTGTTCCTACAAAGGACTTATCAACCGACAAATATTGATTCTCTGTCTAAATGTTATCATCGAGCCATCAAGCTGCAACAACAAACTAGCTCTCAACAAGGGAACTTGGGAGGAGGTTTTCCTTCTATGGGGTATCGGATACCTAATCCAACCACTTTATTCAATATTGTCCCAGGGATGTCTCCTTCCCATTATGGACCTATGTTTGAGTTGCAAACTCAATCTCCTGTTCCATTCTTTGCAAATGGAGCTCCTGACTTCTCTCAACAATTACAGGCTCATCACAATCCGCATGGTCATCATAATCAAGTTGGAATACCAAATCCTATCGGTCAGCCACCTATTGCTAAGAATGTTGAGAGTGAAAGGACAATTCAACTCACAAATGAGGTGGAGACCCTAAAGAAACCTCTGTCTCAAGTCACAAATGACATGGCTTAGCTTAAACTGAACCCCTCTCAGAACCAAGGTAATTATGCTAATCAAGGTAATCACCCTAATCAAAATAATAATAATTAGGGTAATTATCAAAACAACAACAATCACAGCCAAAGGAATTATCAAGGCCGAAAATTCCCTAACCAAGGCTATCAAAATTAGAATAGAGGATATAACCAGAGGCCTAATAACAATAGAAAATGGAACAAAGGGCCAAATAATGGTGGGGTTTCTCACAATTATCAAGCTAATGAGGACATGCCACATACTGCAAATGTGGCTGACCTCAATTTTATGACTAACTAGTGCAGGCTGCATGATACTGCAACTCATTCCGAGGTGAACTGTCCTAAAATGGAGAAGGTTGTGAAGATTCCATAGGCAAATTCCCAAACGTTCCAAGGGAATTCAAATAAAGCAGGTGGCATAGTGGATACATCAATGGCTTATGACCTCTTTGAAGAAGAACCTTCATTCCCAATGCAGAGTGAGAATGAACTAGAGGAAGATGTGTATGATTCCCAAGCCTTTCAGACAAAGGGAGGACACTTCCTAAGAAACCAGAATAAGGGTTTGTTCACTACATCAACACCACCTAACCACATGGTGCCTCCGAATCAGAGTTTTGATAACAACCCTCCTCCACTGAAGGGTCTGCCTAACTTCCCTAGCAAAGGTAATTCATCTGGTGTTTTCAAATATAATGCAAGTTATAACACATAATTTGATATTGTTTCTGAGATGCAAAAACAAAAAACCTCTTTATCATACTTTGACATCCTAAAATGGAACCCTTCCCAATGAGATATAGTGCTGAAAGCTTTGGAAGAAGCTGATAAATAAAAAGGGAAAACTAAGGTGGCACCCGCTATAGACATGAACACAACTTTGTTCAGAAACAAGGTAGGGACCCCACCATTTCTTTTAAGTTTGAAAATCTATGGGAAGAATCTGCACAATTGTCTGCTAGATTCAGGGGCTTCTAGAAATGTTATGCCATTTTCTGTATGCAAGAAATTGGGATTGAATCTAGTCCAAACAAACAAGAAAGTCATCTAACTTGATAAAAAAGAGGTTAATGTAGTTGGAGAATTGAGAAATATACATGTACAAGTAGGGTTTGACCCTAGGATTCTAACCAATATGGATATTTAGGTAGCAGACATTCCTGAGACTCATGGTATGCTTTTGCGTAGAGATTTAATGAAGAGTATAGGGGGATATCTCTCCCTCGAATTTTCACATATGTGGCTACCATGGAGGGGAATTCCTACACAGATAAGGATTGAGAGTGAACCTCGCCTCAAACATATCATCACTAAGTATGACTATCCCAATAAGGTAGCTTATTTTGAGATCGATGTAGGGGTCTATGAAAGAGAGGAAATTTTGACTCTTTTGGTTCTTGATTCTAATGATTTGTCAATGCAAGAATTCCCTGATCCCATGATTAGTTTAAACCAACAGGTATTGATCAGGAAGCTGCAACAGGATCAGCTGGTCTTAGGGGAAGATATCAATTTGTGGAGTCTTCTACTCACAAATTGATACAGGGTGCACTACTAAAATCATTTGGAATTGACATGCCAACCCTGCATTAGTGTTCTAAATCATGTTTTCCAAATTGAAGAAACTAGCCCAAGTCACCTTGAGACCGTTTCAGGTCACTTTTCATTTGAAGCCAAAAATGCAATAATGTTAACCAGGGATAATATACCTTCAGAGGAAGTCCCTCCTCAAACTGAACTTACCCCAGTCATAATACCGGACCAATATAGTTATGTTGAACAACCCCAGGGTTTGTTTAATACCCCTGCACTCACAAGTATACCAAAACCCAAGAGGTTAATCAAGGATATAGATAAATTTCAAAAGGATATCCTAGGATTACATGATATATCTGAGTGAGAATTGGATATTGCACCTGATAAACCTATTGAACACCCGTTCCCAATATTTGATGCAAAAGATCAAGTGGCCCCACCTATGGTTCATCTTATCCAAGCACCCACAATGAGCCCAAAGAGATCAACCCCAGCTCATAATCAGTTATGGACCCTCACATTTGATGGATCCAATGCTTCTTATAGGTTGTAGTTTGGATGCACTAACAATATAGCAGAATATGAAGCATTAGCTCAGGGACTTATGTTTGCACATCAGAAGAAAGTTACTGCCTTGATGGTTAAAGGAGATTCAAAAGTGATCATCAAGCAAGTATGCAGCCAATACACATGTCACAATAAGAGGCTGGCAACTTATAGAAATCGGGTGTGGAACCTGATTGAAGACTTTGATTCTTTTGGGATTAGTTTAATCCCTAGAGAGGAGAATCAAATAGCTGATTCATTAGTTGTTGTCGCAAGTACCTTGGAGCCCATGCAAGGCTCCAAGCTCAAGATATTTTTAGTAGAATTGATATCCACCTCGACTATCCCTGATAATGTCAAGAACTTTCAAGTCTTCAACAATGATCGACATATCCTTTATTTTCTAGCAAGCTCAGATGTTTTCGAAGGACAGATCATCGATGAGTCCGATAGGGATCAAGGAGATTGGAACCCTGAGGACTGCGATACAAAAGGTGTCCTCAATTTAAAAAGTAATAGCATTCCCAAGGGAATGGTGGCCTTAGAAATAATTTTTGATTTAGATCCAAGGGCTTGGGAAAAGGTATCAACCAAAGATAAGGGAGGTGAATATGAAACTACTAACTTAGTTGAATCTGGCCCTGAAAGGAATGTTTACATAGGGAAATCCTACCTTGAAGCAATTAGAGAAGATATATTGAGGGCGCTGAAGAAAGATATTGTTGCAATAGCTTAGGGGTATGAAGATCTAAAAACATTTGATACTTTTGTGATAACTCATACTATTCCTTTGAAGCCTGAAGCTAGACCATTTCGGCAGAAACGTCCTATCAATGCCCTGATTGAACCACTGATCTTTAAATAAGTTCAAATT
>VDFB02160974.1:0-28436 GCA_007258455.2 Sequoia sempervirens | reverse complement strand
TAGTCTGTGTTCTTGAGGGGAGTCTACAGTCCTTCAGGGGAATGTTACTGTTTGGGGCAAGGGAAGTTGCTGCCATTCTTTTTGTGTGGGAATTTGTATAAAAATCTGATCTGATTGAATAAACAGGGGAAATTTTCTCTTTGCATGTAACGCTGGAGTGCCATTATCAATGCTTGCGTTGATTCACATTCTGGTATTTTATGCATAAATTGTTTTGATCTGTAATTCTATTGTTTAATCGGGGTAAATCTGAAGAACTTATAGTTGCAGAGAGAGAGAGATTTGGGCTCTGTTTCAGTGGTGCAGCTGAAAGTCCCAAATTCCTAATTCCTAATACAGTATAACAGTTGGTGGTGGGGTCCGTACCATAGTTGAAACCCTCCAAACAGTGAGTAAAATTTGTGTGTGAGCATAGTCCAGGGTTAATACTGCAACACATCAAATCATACGTCAGGCGCGAAAGTAGCCTCACATTTAGGGCCATCGGAACACATGAATTTTCGGAATACCTTCATCTGATTTATCATTATCATTGGAGTGGATGTTAAAAGTTATTCTATTCTAAATAATTTTTTTATTTTTTTTCAATATAATGTAGAACATAAAATTTAATATGGATTATAACAAAGTACAATCAATAATTCTAAAAGATAATAAAATATTTTATAATGATAATTATAATATTTTAAAAATACAAAGTATTTTATAATGATAATGTATAATGAACACATGTATGGTGAAATGACATTAATCATGTGTTGAAGTGTGTATATTATATTGAATATGTGTAAAAGTATGATAGCATACATCATTGAGTAGTATAGTTTATGTGATGATAATGCTATGAAGATGGAAGGGTGTAAATGCACTTAATGCCACAAGGGAGTGGTGACCTCAAGGTTATGTGTGGGATGATAAATTATCATGGTTAAGCTCAACAATTAACCAATGCAAAGATGAATGAATAATTAAATTAAGCAATGATAAGACATGCTTGACTAACATCATAATTCAAATGTAATCATTAGACGTATTTATTTACCGAATTCAAAATTCACTTGATTATGCATAACACTCAAGCTTTTTTTCCTTAAGACTAAATCATTTGCTTGAACTTTCATTTCCCTTTTGATTTAGCATTAGACAAGGTTAGAGATTGTGTGACAATTCATTATTCCTAAGATTTTGTTGGTTGCTTATAAGACAAAAAACAAACTAGCCACACTAAAAGCAAACCAAATATGATACCTCAACACAACATCAAAAAGTAAATTAGCCACATTAAAAGCAAACCAAACATGATTACCTCAAGAGAGACATTGTACCATATTTGAGTAAACACATTAGAGACACAATTCCTTCAAACAAGTTATTTAATCTTACATTTTTTTTTGAATAGTTCTCTTGAAATATTAGATTTATGATATCTATTGTCCATAATTGTTGATTAACATTAATCTAATGGAACTTGCAATAATATTCTTATTGGTGGTCATGTTGTCCACATTATTGGTACAATATAAGACTTATTATGATATCATTGATATATATATATATATATATATATATATATATATATATATATATATATATATATATATATATATATATATAATTTTTTAAATTGAAACATAGATTTGTGCATGTGTGCGTGTGTGCGCGTGTGCGCGTGAGGAAATAATGGTGTATGTGTACGATAGAAAATAATGATTGAAAACAAAGACTCAAATGTAATAAAATGAACCTTTACCTTGCCTCTAAATGCACCTTCAATTGAGCCTAAGAGGTTGTTCATCCTTGACTTGAGGAGTTGTGTAAGGGATCTCCTAATACCTCTTGTTGCACACCAAAGGTATGGTTATGCTCAAGATGTGCATTATTAAGAGATTGCATGTGGTTGCTCTTCAAGCCAATAGCGTGACTTCACATTCAAGAGGGTCTCTCGAAATGGCTCTGGAGAGGGTCAATTTATAGATTGAGAAAATGATTGTTCCTCCTTTGGTTCAACAAGGTCAATCTTTTTTTGACATTCAAATTTGGAAATCAGTAAGGTATCATTTTCTAAACAATGATCTATACCTTCCATTTTCTAGATGGATTCCACCATGGTCTATTTGTTATCACTTGTTTGCAACTTTGATTGTTATTATTTCGTTGGTTCATGCTACATAATCTCTTCCTTGACCCTTTCTCAAAGCTCTAGCTTTTGGTGTACGCATCACTTTTCTAGTTTCTTGATCTATTTTTTTACATCTCTTTATCATATTTATCAAACTCTTCTTCTATATTCATCTCATCATTACCTTGACATTTGTGTCTTAAATTCCAAGGTTCTTTGCATGAGATGCAAAGTAGCTAGATCATACCAATTTCTTGAAATTTGAATTGTTTTTCATTGGCTAGAGTTGTTACATGTGGCTAGTTGATGTAGGCAAGGAGCCATTATACAAGGGTTTGGTGAGTTGGCATGTGTTGAGGTGATGTGATCCTTTATATGGTAGTGGAATTGTCTTTTCTTATGAATGGATCACTCACATATGTAGGGAGTTTAATCTAATAGTTAATAGGATTTTAGCCACTTCTTGAGTGAATACTATTTTGGGATTTAACAAGAACCATTGGATTGAGATTTTGTGGCCAAATTATTAGTGCATGTTGGGGTTTTCTATAATATGGATAATAATTTGTTGATTTTTTTATGGATGACTATGATTAGAACATCTTAGGGAATAGACAATTGATGAGGTTTTTCTCAAAAACTTGGGAATAAACCTTCTTGAGTTAGCCATGATCATTAGATGAAGACTAACATGGAAAGATCAATGACACATGATCTTTTATAGACAAATGACCCATTATTAATTTTTTTTAGAAGAGAAAACTTGACCATTGGACTTAGTATTTGGAATAAGATCTTGTAGATAAGTGAGATTACATAAGGATTTTCTCATGGCTATCTAAGAATTAGATAGTGAATTAGACAAATTAGAATATTTAGAGGATGCATGATAACTAATCTATCATTTTTGGTTGAATGTAAAATTACTGAAATATTAGTTTGTTAAATTTAGCAATTTTGATTGCTTTAGTTTTTGTAATTGAAGGATGATGTTCACTTTCACTTGTCTAAACCAAAAAGATGAGGTCAATGTTCATGCCAGGGTTTATGGATAAAGTGCTCTCATCTCATGTGTAGTTAACGATAGTTACAAGTTTAGTATATTTGGGAGGAATAATGGGGTTCATTTTTATATATGAATTTATAATGTTTCAAGTAATGACACATTCTTGTTGATAATGATTATGTTGCTTTTGTTTAAATTGATTTAATGTATGTTTTATAGAATGCATTCTTTATGAACATCTCATTTTAACATATGGAAAGCAAAAGGTACTACAATGAAGACAATTGATAGTAATATCAATTTTCCAAAAAAAAATAAAAAAATCTATATTTTACACATATTAGGTGTTCTTAAACCCTTGTTTGTATTATTTCATGGATGCTTTGAGAGCCTTGGATGGATATCTATTATATCTAATTGTTGTAAATACCAAAAATATCTTAATCTATGAAGTAAAATCGCTACATGAAATTTACAATTGATTATGAATAGGATGAATGTCAAATTTAATCAACATAATTGCATGTAGAACTGATTTCTTATATTCAAATTTTTGAATAGCATGGAAATAAGGATTTTGTCATCTCGATCTAACTAGTATTACAAAGTTAGGTTCCTAGATCTCACAACCATACCAGTATTGCTTGCACATCCCCTTTAATTTTTCTTGCAATGTCTTAATCTAGATTTTTAGTATGACCCTTTTTTCCTATGAGTTATGGTTTACAATTTATCTTGTAGCCATCATGTTGGCAATAAGCCACACCTAGACCGACAATGGATTGACCACAAAGGGGCCAATAGCTTAGTTGGTAGGGCACTCCAATAGCAAATGGAAGGCCTTAGGTTCAAGTTCTAGCTAGTCAATATGAAATGTAGCTCAACAAGTGCTATCATAGCTAGACTAGGAGCCCTAAACACTTGTAATGTGGCTTATTTGGCGAGGGGGGGGGGGGAGGTGGACAGGTGTTAAAAATATTAAGCTTCACCCAAATCGACAATGGATTGACCACAAATAGAGAACTTTAGCAGCGAATGAAAGGTCCTAGGTTTGAGTCCTAGTTGGTTTATATGAGTGTAGCTCGACTAGTGGTATCAAAGCTAGGTTGGGAGCCCTAAGCATCTATATTATGGCTTAAGGGTGGTGTTGGAAATAAGCTAGATCTAGACCCACAAAGAACTAGCCACAAAGTGGCTAGTAGCTTAGTTGGAAAAGCACTCTAGCAAGTCCTAGGTTTGAGTCTTAATCCATATGATTTGTAGCTCAGCACATCATTAATAATTGATCTAATAAATTTGATAATGACATCAAGTGGTATTGGTGTAGATCTCCTTTTATAATCTCATGGTAGGCTACTTTGGCCAAGATTCATAATCTCATGGCCACTTAATTCTATCCTTTTTCATTTTACTTCATTATTACTCAAGACTACTGCCAATCACCCAAGATCTATTGTGATTATTGCCTTTCAATGAATCATTTTAGATGATAAACATGAATTACTGATTCATCTCAATCAAAAATCTATGTAAACATTTTGAGTCTACTAATCTTATGTGTAACTCCACTCTCATGAGCTATTAGATCAAAGGCCCTGACCAACCTATCATGTTCAATGTGTTAGTAGGTACAAAGGTAAAGGATGGAACTTATATGCCTAAGAGGTGAACGTGGGCCTATGGTGATGTTACTGTGAGCACATTTCATCCTCTCAAGTATTTTATGATCGAGCCCTCAACCTAAGTTGCCTAAATGCAATAATTGCAATTCATCTCGATTAATAATGTTCATGCATACCATGACAATCACCAAGGAGCCAATAGTACCCAACCTATGTCATCAATCCTCTTAATCCAATGGCTCTCAATCACATCCTCTTTGCCACTTTTCCCAACTCCCTTAAAGCTCTATCAGGTATCAATCCAATAAGATCAACAATACACATCAATTCTTTGGATAAGTCACCAACCCCCTCTTTGGGACCTCTATGAATGTTCATGGCTACCATTGATAAAAAATAAATTACAATCCACATAACCTTATCCTCCTTGATGAAATTGATGTCCATCCATCATCTTATGTTTTGTGAACCTAAATAAAAGGGAATTTAAATCCCAAGGTGTTGGTTATGCATATTATGCTACCATCCATGACCATGGCCATGGATTGTAAGCATGCTCTTCTATAGTAGCTTGATAACTATTCCATTCAATTATATATTATAGTGAAGTATTAAATAAAGGAAAGAGTCTCACATAAATAATTTGATCTATAATAATAATAAAAATTATTCTTGAATCAAAATGAAGTAATCAAGGACCATGTTTGAATTTGTTTCTTCTTGTAATTAGATATGATTTAAATTTATGTTTGCATTGAGATCGTTTAATGAATTTTTATAGGAATTATAAAGGTGAAATTAGGTGTATTTCAATTATTTCTTCAAAATTTAGTGCTCATTTCTTGATTATAGGACTTTTAATCTGGGTTTCAATTCATTTATGTAGATGTCAACTCTTGTTGAACCAAACATTTATTTCATGGTGGGGACTAGCTAACCAACCTTTAACACCAAGGCTTGTCCTTCAAGATGGTGATCCCAAAGTAGGGGACTGATCCAATCAAATCATTGACTACCAATTTGGTGACAACTCTACAAGGAGAATCTAAGGAGCATCATGATGATTGTGGAGGAAAATGTAATTTGGGTACAATGGTGTGGATTAAGATAATGTAGTTGAGGAAGTTAGTGAAAGTTAGACTTCACCCATGTTATCTACAGGTATTGAGAAAGAAGGTAACCCTTGAAAAAGCATGGGCAATGTGATGACCATTAATACATGTTAATAATTAGCAAAGTTGGGTCTTTGCAAGTACTATGTGTGCATATCTAATGAGGTATTTATCCTCTATTGGTATAAAAATTAATCCAATCAATGTCCTACTATATCAAATCTATGAGCATCATAACAATTTGAACCCTTTAGACATTAAAATCTTTTAGAATTTCTAACTAATTATGCAATCAGGCCTACAAATAATTGAATGCACACACATCATTAGTGGGACTTTAAATCAATTTTGTTGGTGAAATCAATTTAAGATAGGATTCTATAGATCTTTGCAAGTTGGGTTTTTTTATGATTTTGACTAGTTAGGAAGGGAGAGGCTCATTATACCCTAAACTTGGAAGTCTATATAAACCTCATTGTTTGCTATTAAAGGGTTGAAGAAACTATAGTGTTTGGAATCCATATTTTAGTGACCTATACTAAATTATATTTTTATCTTTTATTTTTTTTTAATATTTTCATGGTTTCCCTAAACCAAGTCATATACTTTGAGATTATCTGTAATTAATTTAAAGTGAGATACAATAGAATCTAGAGATTTATAATATCTTTTATATTGGAATCAATGTGGCTTTATATGCTTAATATATGCATGGTATATGATGATTGGTTGTGCATGCCTTACTAGTTGATTCATCCCTTAACAATCATGTCATCTAGGGCTTATGACTATGTCGTAACTAGTCAAGTGAAGCATTGGATTTAGTAGTGTTGGCTATTGTCTACCCTCCATAATTGGTACTCTATAATTTGCACTCATTTTAGTGTCTACTCTTGTAGCATGTTTGAGGTCTTGTTTAGTGATCTACCTATGAAGGAGGGGATTCACTAGTCCCAAGTCCCAAGATGAACATGGTCTAAAGGAAGCGAATTTCCCTTGGTCACCTCAAGACTACCTCAAGAAAAAAGCTTAGCCAAAAGAGATAAGATGAAAGAGATTGCAAAAAATGTATTGAAAGTAGAGTTTCAGGAATGATAACTGACAAACAACTTCGGGTACCGAAAGGGCAGATTGCAAAGATTTTTGAGATAGACAGAGAAGCTCTCAGACAGAGGATTTTTGCACATACGTGGGATGACAGTGTAGTGCGCTGTCATCTCAGGGATGTGTTGGCGTCTCATACGAACAAAAAACTAAACCTTGGCACATAATTGAAATAATCTACTTAACTATTTGGAATTTGAGGTCTATTTAACCTATTAATTTAATAAAAAAAAATGCTAATAAATGACAAGGAGGATAATATATTAACTCACAAATTTCCTATGCTTTGAAGCCTCCTACAAAGCTCCACACGAGCAACCTACACACAATGTAGACGAGGAAAAATATTAGGGCTATTTTGGGGCTTGCCTAAGTCAAACCCCCATTTTGGTGTTTCCACCTCCATGGATGACCAAATGGATAGAGAGAATAAAAGACACAAAGTGATAAAAACAAACCCCGCTACAGAGAACCTGTATCATGAAATAGACACCAAAGTGATAAAAGCAAACTCCGCTACGAAGGAGAACTCGCATCATGAAATATAAACACAATAGGTTATGCTAGAAAATTGACAAGAAGAAAGAGAGAATTACTAATAGTTTGTGGCTCCCTCTTGGCTTGATAGACGTGACATTGAGCACTTGCAATATAGCTTTGGTTGTTGGTGAGACGTTGAGCGGTTGCAAGAGAGCTTTGGTTGTTGGTGAGACTTCAATCCGGTAGAGCTTCGCCATAAAGATGCAATGTAGAAGAGAAAAGCAAGAAGAGAGCAAGTTAGAGTGAGTTTAAGTGAGAAGTGTTGTAAATGAGAGTGAAAAGGTGATTTTTGTATAGTTGCATGGATGGGAAGAGTCGTTTCACTCATAATACTACCAAGATGACACTTGTCACAAGCAAAGACTTCCAAGATTTCTTATTTGAATTTGTAAAGTATGGGGATGCTAGCACGTTGTGCAGATGTTTGCACATCGTGTAGGCATCCAACTCATAATTTTATGAGAAATGAGGTGGCAAACCATTTTTGCTTCATCATTGGTCCTTATGGAGTTGAAATCGTGAAATTCTAACTCATAAGGCTCTTGTCATAAATGTGGGGACAAATGTACAAATGTGAAATTGCAATGGGGTACAATTTTATGACATTACACTACCATAATATTTTATGTAATTTATAAAGTACCATATATGATGTTCTTTGTGTATTTGCTAGATTTTACACCTTTTCTAATGTACCTAACTTGTTTCCTATTCATTCTCAGTATTTTTAGTTTTGACTCTTTGGGACTCTGTCACAACTACAATAGCATCCCTAAATTTTTTAAATCTATACAAATGTTTCAAACTCACTTTTTTCTATTTTTGTCAATAGACAATCCTAAACACTTTTTTTTCTACACTTTATCCAATCACTCCCATTTTTTTCTATTTAAGAATCCTTTAGGGCAACATTTTCCTCTCTTAATAATTGTTCTTTTTACTTTTCTAAGAATTAACTTTATTTATATTATCCAATACTTTATTCTCAAAAGTAAATCACTCCTATTTTGTTGGTTATTCTCATCTTTTACATCCTCTCCCCCTAAAAATCTTTAAATCTCTCTAGTGACCCATTATTATCCCAAAGGATTACAACCATTTTGATATCTACAAGATATTATGAAGACTTTCATTTTGATGTGGGTTTGTATCTCCATTTTTATTGCAACACTTGAGAATATAATTTATGATCAAATATTCAATTTTTAATATACTCAATTCTCTCTTTTTGGGAAAAAATTAGTTATTCAATTTATTCCTTCTTCCTTTCATCTTTAACATTATGATTTTTTCGTAGATTTTTATTTATAGTTTTTCCATATCTTATAATTTCATTTATAATATTATTTAGAAATAATTTCTTCTTCTTTCTCTTTTATATTTGAAATAAAGCTTGTGGATAGTTTCTTATTTCACCTTCTTTGAGTGGCTTCCCTCCCCTTTCCTTTTCCATTTCTCATAAAATAAGTAATGGCTTTGTAGATATTTTCCCTTGAGTTCCACCACTTTCCTTTCACTTCTTCCTTTTATTACCAAAGAGTTTTCCTCTTTTAGTCAATATTGACTCAAGGAAAACCCTCTTATGTGGGCTTCTTTCTATTCCTCCATAATTCCAGGGATCTTCTCTTAAGGTTTCCTCTTTATTTGAGGAATTTCTCCATTTTTATTTCTTGATATCATCATTACATTTAGCATATATTTAGTGAGCAATTTTTTAATGCATTTTGTTTAAATCTTTTCCGAGCATTACATTTGACACATCACTTCGATTTTATATCTCACTATTTCGTACATTTACATATTATACATAATGAATAGATCTTATGATGCAACTATCACTACTTTCTACACATGTTTTATTGTTCTAACCCTAGTTGTAAATCCTAAGTGCACAAACAAAATCCATTTGGGTACCCATGGAGGTCAAAAGACCAAAATAGGGGTTTGACCACTTTGGTAGGATATTATGTAGCCACTCCCCTTTTTTCTATTCTAGATGAAATTTTTGTATTGGGCTTATTGGTTCCCAAAGTTACAACTCCACATTCCTAGAGCATTAAGCTATCCTCAATTATAGAGATTTATCTTCACTTGGATAAAAGGTATAAAATTGTCAATATAAATTAGATAACTAAAGCATAGTGCTTGAGAGTGGGTGGTATTTCCTTCACTTTGGGATCAACTAAACCTAGGAGGTTGTTCCTAGAGGTATCATGAACAACACATTTAAATTAATAATGATGAAAAATATAAAATCAATTAGCAATTGTACCTAGTGTGTTCTAATCCCCAAGATCTTTCGAGTGCAAGAAATGGTGAATCTCTTAGTAGCCATGAAATTTGACCCATCAAAAACTTCAAACTATGTGTGCTTCACAATATCTTCTATTTAGAGTTATTTGGTTATATAGCACATGAATCCCTCATTATCATGTTTCATCAATCCTAAAATTAAGAGAAGGGATTCACCTTCCATTTTGCACCCTTCCTATTTTCATCTCTTGCTAGAATGCTTCTCATAATAAAAGTATTTGTTGAAATGATATGTATGAGACTGATGGAATAATTTTTTTCCATAACTATCCTTATTTTTTGAGCTATAATCATAAGGGAAATCAAAGTGTTTGCTATCTTTTGCTAATTTAGAAATTTTTAAAATATTCAAAACAATGCTACTCTTCTTGTGACTCAAAATTTTAAAATTAGTGGGACCAACTAGACCATTCTTTCTATTTACACACCCATCAACATGGTTATTTTAAACATCAACCCCATATGGAACTAACATAATTTCTTTGCAATATAATGGAGTGTTTCTTGAATTGACACATCTTTCAGTCATGCTTTTAACAAATAAAATTTGTTCCTCCTTAGCTTTAGCAAGATCAACCTTTTCTAACATTCAAATTTGGAAATCAATAAGGTATCATTTTCTAAACAATGATCTATACCTTCCATTTTCTTGATGGATTCCACCATGGTCTATTTTTTCTCACTTGTTTGCACAACTTTGATTGTTATTATTTATTTGGTTCATGTTACATAATTTCTTCCTCAATCCTTTCTTGAAGCTCTTGCTTTTGGTGTACTCATCACTTTTTCTAGTTTCTTGATCTATTTTTTTGTATCTCTTTATCATATTTATCAAACTCTTCTTCTAAAGTCATTTCATCAATACCTTCACATTTGTGGCTTAAAACCCAAGGTTCTTTGCATGCGATGCAAAGTAGTTGGATGATACCAATTTCTCAAAATTTGAATTGTTTTTCATTGGCTAGAGTTGCTACATGTGGCTAGTTGATGTAGGTAAGGAGTCATTATACAAGGGTTTGGTGAGTTGGCATGTGTTGAGGTGATGTACATCCTTTATATGGTAGTGGAATTGTCTTTTCTTATGAATGGATGGCTCACATATGTAGGGAGTTTAATCTAATAGTTAATGGGATTTTAGCCACTTCTTGAGTGAATACTATTTTTGGATTTAACAAGAACCATTGGATTGAGATTGTGTGGCCAAATTATTAGTGCATGTTGGGTTTTTCCATAATATGGATAACAATTTGTTAAATATTGTATGGATGACTGATTAAAAAATCTTAGGGAATAGACAATTGATGATGCTGTTGCAAGATGGTGTGTCCCTTGGTCTTCCTTATGTAGCGTTACACTTGGGTTTGTGACATGGCTTAATTACCTCCTGTGGATCTTGTATAAATCTAGCGGTTGTATTGGGAATTAACAAGTCCTTTTGGTGCAACGATAACCACCAATGTAACAATTGGTATCAGAGTCGAGGTCACAAGTTTGAACCCCTCGCTTGCGCTGGGGGGGATTGTTGCAAGATGGGTCCCTTGGTCTTCCTTGTGCAAGACAACGATTAGGTTTGTGACATGGATTAACCACTTCTTGTGGATCTTGTATAAATCTGGCGGTTGTATTGGGCATTAACAAGTCGATCGTTTGGTGCAACAACAACCACCAATGTAATAAATGCTTTGCTCAAAAACTTGGGTAGACATCTTCTTGAGTTAGAGATGATCATTAGATGAAGATTAACATAGAAATATCAATGAAACATGATCTTTTATAGGCAAATGATCCCATATTATTTTTTTTAGAAGGGAAAAATTGACCTTTGGACTTGATATTTGGAATAAGATCTTGTAGATAAGTAAGATGGAATAAGGATTTTCTCATGGCTAGCTTAGAATTAGATAGTGCATGAGACAAATTAGGATATTTAGAGGATGCATGATAATCAATCTATCATATTTGGTTGAATGTAAAATTACTAAAATATTAGTTTGTTAAATTTACCAATTTTGTTTAGCTTGACTACTTTTTAGGTGCATCTTAATTATTCTAGTTATTGGGTGACTGGAAAAAATCATTTTAAAGGAAACACTCTTATGCATTTTTTAATTTTTGAAGAATGAGATAGAGCTTTTATTTTTTTCTTATTAAAAAAGTATTGCTTTTTTATTGCATTTCTCTCGATACATCATTAAGGCTTACAAATTTATCTATTTTCAATTGCCTACTAGTGACCACCTTCACTTCCTTCAATAATTCCCTTGTATTGTCCATTTTATTTTAAAAAGAATATATTGAACATTTATTCTAGTTTTGTGTGAGTTGAAGACCTTATGGAAAATTATCCTACTTTTTATTCTAGCATCTTTCCTTAACTAACTAGGAATTTGTACTATTAGGGATTAGTACCTCAAACCATGCTATCTCTAAAACTTGTCATTAGTGAATCCTATTTTCATCTAGAAATAAATATGTTCAACTACATTTTTGAGCAACATGATTCTTGGAGCTATTATATGATAGATCTTTTACCTAACCTTCCTTTTTAGGTTGGTAGTCTTGCAAATATTTTGATTGAATCTTTACAAAATGACAAAAAGCTCAATAATCATATGGGTAAAAATATTGCGTAGTTGGGGACTATTGCAAAACATCAAGGCCTTTTGGATAAAATAATCAAAGAGATTATCAAGAATTAAGATCTATACCCAAACCTTGAGATTCTTAGTATTAGAAGACATTTAAAAATCTAGTTTTACTATAAGAAATGGTAGAAATGTTCCTTTTTATGATGATCAGGCATTTGTTCAATTGTTGAGTGTTACCCAACAAGAGCTAGCAGTTCCAATCCTTGATCTTTGATATGAACTTAATAGAGTATAAACAAATGTACAATAGGTGCTCATTTTAAGAGCATAGCTCAATGGTGTGCAATATAATCTCATTCAATCCAAGACTTCTTTGGAATAGGAAAAGAAGACTAACACCAAATAATTGGAATAGAGACAAGAATTTAAGAAGAATATTCAACTTCTATGACCCATGAAGTAGAGAATCTTAGAGAAAACTATACAATTTTTGGGAAGAGAAGCTTTCAAACATTTTTATTTTTCCTTGTAGATGTGAATAAGGATGTGCCTTTAGTTAGACGTTTTGGGGCAATTTGTTTGTTCACTAGATAACTTGCCACTATGTATTTCACATCTCTTTAAATGATTATTTTAGAGGAAATAATAGGAAGAGTTCACCTTTTTAATTTTAGATCTTCTCAATGGTTCTTTTATGCTTTCTCAACATAAAATATTTTCTAGAGCATAAATGGAAGTTAAAGTTACAATAACATATAAATTATGGGTTAGGGTTCCTCTATGGTGGCTTACCAATTTTGATGTAGCCTTTACTTCTTTCTATGGAACATGTAATATTGAGGTTAAACAAGAAAGATAAATTGCAACTAATGGTGGTTCTTGTAAGGAACTATGATGGAGAAATTAGGCTTATGAAAAGGAATATGGATGAATTTTAAGCAATAATTATGTTATGGTAACTTAATAGAATGTCTAATAACTTTTGTGGTTGGATTTTTTGTATTCAACAAGGAGGGTCAATTGGGCCTTCATCATTTTTTTTCTTGGCCTTCTCTATCTTTGAAATACATTCTTAAAGAAGATAATTTTCAAAGTTGTGGCTCTCTTGCTTTAGCACACAGGAGAGAAACATGCCTTGAATCACGTTGCCTATTTCAAATTGTCTTGGTTTTGTATAAATTTTTCTTTGTGATCTTGGATAGAGTTTTGATAGTGATCATTCATGTTTAATGATCATTGTTTTGTGAATGTTGTAGGATGCAATAATGGTTATCTCTCTACCTTTTTTTGCAACATGTTGTCTTGTTCTTGTATTCTAATTTTTTGTTAGTGAATTTTTCTTCAAGTTAAAAAAAATGTTTGGACAACTATCCATTTGAAGGCTAAGTAATGAAAAAGTATAATTATTTACCATAACTTAGTGACCATTGACTTCTGTACCTTAGCACATAGAATGAATTATGTAAAATGTACATAGACTTAGGATATGATTTCATTCTACCTATCATTTTTGTGTGAGTATGGTGTTATATATTTCTTTTATACAAAATAACATATAAGACATTGGTTCATTAAAAAAAAGTGCAAATGTAATTTACTAGAAACGTAATTTTTTATCTTTATTTATTCCAATAATTTGTCCATGTGATCCTTTATTACAATCACATTATCTTTTATTTCGTACAGCTCAAATGATATAATCACACACACATTATTACCTTATTAATATGTTTTTAAATAATAATTATTTTAGTATATTTAACTAAAAATTTTCCTTTATTATAATCGCATTATATCGTATTTTGTACACCTCAAATGATATAATCATACTTTATTAAAACATGGTCATCTACTACCTAGATCATCATATTGTTACATTAATATATAATATGCCACTTTAGAAATCCACACGCCCTTGCACGTTCTTCACGAAGTCGGCTACTTAAACCAAAAGAGATTTGGGCTTGAAAACCAAATGAATTGAAAGAAAGTTAACTGTGGTGTTTTTAAAATATGTCCTTTTCATGTGTCTTATCTTGTCCTTTTTGTTTGGTGAAGTTGAGGAATGATTGTGATAACATCACGTGCTCTCCACGCCTTAATGGTAAGCCACCCCACTTCTACAGCCGTAATTCAAGGATGCTTTCGCTTTCACTTGCCCTCAAAGCTGAATTCGTGCAATTCCAAACCAAAAAGATGAGGTCAATGTTCATACTAGGGTTTATGGATAAAGTGCTCTCATCCCATGTGTAGTTAATGATAGTTACAAGTTTAGTATATTCGGGAGGAATAATGGGTTCATTTTTATATATGAATTTATAATGTTCCAAGTAATGATAACATTCTTGTTGATAATGACGATGTTGATTTTGTTTAAATTGATTTTATATATATTTTATAGAATGCATCTTTCATGAACATCTCATTCCAACATATTGAGAGCAATAGTATTAGAACGAGGATAATTGATAGTAATATCAATTGTTTGCAAGAAATCTGTATCTTAGACATATTGGATGTTCTTGAATTCTTGTTTGTATTACTTCATGGATGATTTGAGAACCTTGAATGGATATCTATTATACCCAATTGTTGTAAATACCAAACATCTTAATCTATGAAGCAAAATAACTACATGAAATTTACAATTAATTATGAATAGGATGAATGCCAAATTTAATCAACATAATTGCATGTAGAACTGATTTCTTATATTCAATTTTTTAGATAGCATGGAAATAACGATTTTGTCAACCCGAGCTAACTAGCATTACAAAGTTAGGTTCCCAAATCTCACAACCATACTAGTATTGCTTGCACATCCCCTTTAATATTTCTTGCAGTGTCATGATCTAGATTTTCAGTATGACCCTATTGTCCTATGAGTTCTGGTTTATAATTTATCTTGTAGCCATCATGTTGGAAATAAGCCACGCATAGACCAACAATGGATTGACCAAAAAGGGGCTAGTAGCTTAGTTGGTAGAGCACTCCAATAGAAAATGGAAGGCCCTAGGTTTGAGTTCTAGTTGGTCCATATGAGTTTTTTGTAGCTTAAAAAGTGGTATCATGGCTAGACTAGGAGCCCCAAGCACCTGTAGTGTGGCTTAAGGGGGAGTGTTGGAAATAAGCTACACCTGAATCGATGATGGATTGGCCACAAAGGGTCTAGTAGCTTAATTGGTAGAGCACTCTAGTAGCAAATGGAAGGTCCTAAGTTCAAGTTCTAGTTGGTTTGTATGAGTTGTAGCTCAACTAGTGGTATCCGAGCTAGGCTGAGAGCCCCAAGCATCTGTAGTGTGGCTTAAAGGGGGGTGTTAGAAATAAACTAGATTCAAACCCACAATAAACTAGCCATAAAGGGGATAGTAGATTAGTTGGTAGATCACTCTAGCAAGTCCTAGGTTTGAGTCTTAACTAGTCCATATGATTTATTTCTCAACACATCATCAATAATTGATTTGAGAAATTTTACAATGACATTAAGTGGTGTTGGTGTAAATCTCCTTTTATACTCTCATGGTAGGCTAATTTGGTTAAGCTTCATAATCTCATGGTCACTTAATTTTATCCTTTTACATTGCATTTCATTGTTACTTGACTACCACTAATCACCCAAGATCTATTTCAATTCTTTCCTTTCAATGACCTGTTGTAGATGATAAATGTGCATTTTTTATTCATCTCAATCAATAATCCACATAAAGATTTGGATTCTATTAAACTTATGTGTAATTTTGGACTCTCATGAGCTATTAGATCAAAGGCCCTAAATAGTATATCATGTTCATCTCGTTAGTAGGGACAAAGGTAAAGGATGAAAATTTTATGCCTAAGAGGTGAAGGTGGGCCTATGATGATGTCATTGTGAGCACATGACATCCTCTCAAGTATTTCACGATCGAGCCCTTAGCCTAAGTTGTCAAGCTACAATAATTGTGATTCATCTTGATTGACCATGTTCATGCATAGCATGACAATCACCAACGATCCAACAATACCCAACTATATCATCAATCCTCTTGATCCAATGAGTCTCTTACATCCTCTTTTCCACTTTTCCCAACTCCCTCAAAGCTCCATCATGTATCAATCCAAATAGATCGACAATGCACATTCATTCTTTAGGTAAGTTAAAAGAGATAGATTCTCACCATGTCACCACTCTCCCCTCGTGGGGGTCCTCTTTGAATGTTCATGGCTACTATTGATAAAACATAATCTACGACCACATCACCTTATCCTCCTTGATGAACTTAATGTCCATCCATCATGTTATGTTTTGTGAACCTAAATACAAGAGAATTTAAATCCCAAGGTGTTGGTTGTGTACATTATGCTACCAATAATGAACTTGGCCATGAATTGTAAGCATGCTCTTTTATGGTAGCTTGATAACTATTCCCTTGAATTGTATATTATAGTGAAGTATTAAATAGAGGAAAGAGTCTCACACAAAGAATTTGATCTATACTAAAATAAATTATTCTTGAATCAAATGAAGTAATCAAGGATCATGTTTGAATTCGTTTCTTATTATAATTAGAGATGATTTAAATTTAAGTTTGCATTGAGATCATTTAATGAATTTTTATAGGAATTATAATGGTGAAATTAGGAGTATTTCAATTATTTCTTCAAAATTTAGTGCTCATTTCTTGATTATAGGACTTTTAGTTTGGATTTCAATTCATTTTATGTAGATGCCAACTCTTGTTGAATCATATATATATTTCATGGTGGGGACTAGCTAACCAACCTTCAATAACAAGGCTTTTTCTTCAAGATGGTGATCCCAAAGTAGGGGAGTGATCCAATCAAAGCATTAACTCCCAATTTGGTGACAACTCTACAAGGAGAATGTAAGGAGCATCATGATGATGGGATTGATGATTGTGGATGAAAATTTAATTTGGGTACTATGGTGTGGCTTAAGATAATGTAGTTGAGGAAGTTAATGAAAGTTAGACTTCACCCATGTTATCTACAGTTATCAAGAGAAAGAAGGTAACCCTTGGAAAAGCATGGGCGATGTGATGGCAATTAATACATGTTAATAATTAGCAAAGTTGGGTCTTTGCAAGTACTATGTGTGCATATCTAATGAGGTATTTATCGTCTATTGGTATAAAAATTAATCCAATCAATGTCCTACTATATCAAAGCTATGAGCATCATAACAATTTGAACCCTTTAGACATTAAAACCTTTTAAAATTTCTAACTAATTATGAATTAAGGCCTACAAATAATTGAATGCACACACATCATTAGTGGGACTTTAGATTTGTTTTGTTGGTGAAATCGGTTTAAGAGGATTCTATAGATTTTTCAAGTTGTGGTTTTTATGATCATGACTAGCTAGGAAGGGAGAGGCTCACTATACCCTAAAATTGGAAGTTTATATAAACCTTATTGTTTTCTATTCTAAAGGGTTGAAGAAACCATAGTGTTTGAAATCCATATTTTAGTGACCTATACTAAACTATCTTTTTATCTTTTATTTATTTTTATATTTTCATGGTTTCCCTAAACTAAGTCATGATACTTTGAGATTATTTGTAATTAATTTAAAGCGAGATACACTATAATCTAGAGATTTATAATACATCTTTTATATTGGGATCTATGTGGCTTCACATGCTTAATATATGCATGATAAATGATGATTGGTTGTGCATTCCTTATTATTTGATTCATCTCTTAATGATCATGTTATCTTGGGCTTATGACTATGTGGTAACTAGTCAAGTGAAGCCTTAGATTTAGTAGCTTTGGATGTTGCCTACTCTCCATAATTGATACTCTATAATTTGCACTCATTTTAGCACGTCTACTCTTGTAGCATGTTTGAGGTCTTGTTTAGTGATCTACTATAGCCTTTTCTCTAATTTATAAAGTACCATAGATGATGTTCTTTGTATTTTTTTCTAGATTTTACACCTTTTCTAATGTACCTAACCTTTTTCCTATTCATTCTCAGTCTTTTTAGATTGACATTTTGGGACTCTGTCACAACTACAATAGCATCCCTAAATTTTTTAAACCTATACACATGTTTCAAACCCTCTTTTTTCTATTTTTTCCAATAAACAATCCTAAATGTTTTTTTTCTACATTTTATCCAATCACTCCCATTTTTTCTATTTAAGAATCCTTTAGGGCAACATTTGTCTCTCTTAATAATTGTCCTTTTTAATTTTATAAGAATTATTTTTATTTATATTATCCATTACTTTATTCTCACAAGTAAATCACTCTTAGTTTGATGGATATTCTCATCTTTTATACCCTCTCCCCCTAAAAATATTTCAATCTCTCTAGTGACCCATTATTATCACAAAGGATTGCAACCATGTTGATATCTACAAGATTAGTTTCATTTTGATATGGGTTTTTATCTACATTTTTATTGCAACACTCTAGAATATAAATTATGACCAAATTTTTAATATACTCAATTATCTCTTTTTGGGAAAAATTTAGTTATTCAATTTATTCCTTCTTCCTTTCATATTTAACATTATGATTTGTTGTAGATATTTATTTACACTTTTCCATATCTTATAATTTCATTAATATTATTTAGGAATAATTTCTTCTTCCTTCTCTTTTATATTTGAAATAGAGCTTGTTGATGGTTTCTTATTTCACCTTCTTTGAGTGGCTCCCCTACCCTTTCCTTCTCCATTTCTCATAAAATAAGTAATATTTTGTAGCTATTTTCCCTTGAGTTCCACCACTTTCCTTTCACTTCTTCATTTTATTACCAAAGAGCTTTCCTCTTGTGGTCAATATTGACTCAAGGAAAACCCTCTTATGTGGGCTTCTTTTTATTCTTCCATAATTATAGGGATCTTCTCTTAAGGTTTCCTCTTTACTTGAGGAATTTGTCCATTTTTTATTTCTTGATATCATCATTACATTTAGCATATATTTAGTGAATAAATTTTTATGCATTTTTTTTAAATCTTTTCTTCATCACATTTGACACATCACTTGGATTTTATATCTCACTATTTCCTACATTTACATATTATGCATAATGAATAGATCTTATGATGTAATTATCACTACTTTCTACACATGTTTTATTATTCTAACCTTACTCGTAAATTCTAAGTGCACACACAAAATCCATTTGGGTACCCATGGAGGTCAAAAGATCATTTAATAGGGGTTCAACCACTTTGGTAGGATATTATGTAGCCACTCCCTTTTTTTTCTTATCTAAATGAAATATTTGTATTGGGCTTGTTGGTTCCCAAAGTTTCAACTCCACATTCCTAGAGCATTAAGCTATCCTCAATTACAAAGATTTATCTTCAAGGATAAAAGGTATAAAATTATCAATATAAAATGGATAACTAAAGCATAGTGCTTGAGAGTGGGTGGTATTTCCTTCACTTTAGGATCAACTAAACCTAGGAGGGTGTTCCTAGAGGTATCATGAAAAACACATGTAAATTGATAATGATGAGAAATAAAAAAAACAATTAGCAACTATACCTAGTGTGTTCTAATTCCCAAGATTTATCACTAAGCTCAAGACACAATAGTTTCTTGTAAAAGATCTTATTAAGCTAATAAAAAAACCATTTTGTACATGCAGTACATGAAATATTAGTTTATGTACACCACTTTAGCTGAATCTACTTAACTTTCCCTGTGCATACACAACAAGGGAAACATACTAGCATAATTCTCATAGAAAATTTTAATTTTAAGTTACTTAAGATGAAATGAAAGTTGCAATTTTGAATAACACTAGTATGGTGGGAATTGAATATACTCTTAATTGCTAGCCAAGGTAATAGATATTATGATTTGTAATAAGAGGGTATTTTATCATTCACTCCAATACCATTCCCTAATCCAATTGGTAATTGAGTTAGTGTTTACAAGGAGGAGAAGGGCACACCTATAAATTACCAATGAAACTAGACTTGCATACATAAATAAATAAGAAATAAGAATTCCATAAAAATAAGCATATTTAATAATCTATCAAAAATTAGCAAGAAAGCACATGGAACAAGAGAAATGCCATTACATGGTTTGCAATGTTAGTATAATTAAGATCTTTGCATGGAACATTGGTATCAAGCTAAGCCACACAAGATGAAACTAAAGAATGCAATACAAGAGGTGAAATTATTGATTAGGAGTGTGTGTAATCCTCAATGAGGAGGATGTACATATAATATGATGATTGAGTCATTGTAGGAGTGCTCAACTCAGGGTGGAAACAATTCTCCACCAAGTGGAAAATGAGGAATGCCACACATCCTTGAAGAGTTCAAAGTTACCTCTTCAAGTGACACATTTCCAGGTGGCTTAATACATAAAGTAAAATAAAAATTAAATAAAAATTATTTTACTCTAACACCCCTCTTTAAGCTCGACTTAGGTGGGGATGGATGGGTCCTAAAAGCTAGGCCTAATGAGGTACCCATTTACAATGAAACTCTCCCAAAAGGTGGAGAAAGGTAAAAAGCCTCATAGGAAAAAACTACCCTCCAAAACTAAGATGATTAAAAAAAGTACAATAAAGAGAGATTGTGAAGCCTCCCAAAAGATGATGCTTAATTGATCCTTGTGATCCTCTATTAGAAAGAACCTCTAGATGTTGTCGGTGAAGCGCCTCTGAATTATGATGCAACAGGAGATCTAGCAAAGGGGATGAAATATCCATACTAGAAGTGGAATAATGAATCTATGAGTATGAATCTGATGGAGAAAAGTGTGAAAATGTGTAAACATGAGGGATTTGATCAAGCTCACCCACTACAAAAATCTCTTTGCTCTAAGAGTCTTGAATTGTCACTGAAGTTGATGTAAATTCAACTATCTTCCTAGATTTTGTAAGTTGATAAATGGGAAGAATGTTGTTTGCCAATTCAGGAACAAACAAGAGATTAGGAATGCTTTGATTGTATATCTCAACCGTACCTTGTCCAAAACACATATGAAAGTGTTATTAGCTATTTGTACTTTTTTTACATTAGAAGGATAAAAGGACATTTTATAGCATCAAAAATTGTCACCCTCGACAATTTCACACTACCTTGACACTCTATTTTGCTTATAACATAAATTATAATAATTGTTTACTCATTTGAAGACCAGATTAATAAAATATATTTAAATTCTTGTCATCCCAATAATTTTACTCATTTAAATTATAATAATGATTTTATGTATCCATGTTGGAGGCTGCTACGTCATCGTCCATACTGTATGATTTGCCTTGTCAACATGCTAATGTCATGCTAATGTCAGCATTGTGCTGGCTAATCAATAAAGTCAACCCTCAACTTTGACCGGCCATATCTTTGGTGTACAAGCTACGTTTGACGCGAAACGAGCGATGTTGGGCTCGTGACGACGAGCTCTTCGATTTGACATTATTTTCAGCTAGTTTTGTGATGATCAATTTTTTTGACATTGCATCCTGCCTCTAGTACCCCTTCTTTGACCAAACTTTGATCAAGCATATCTTGAGCGTACAGTCTCCTTTTGACGCGATTCAAGTTGCATCGAGATTGTGTCAACAACCTCTATGCAATTATGCTATTTCTACCAAATTATGAGACTATGAATTTTTCAGTCTTTTGGATCCCCCTGGATCATTCCTCCCAATTGGGAAGCTTTTGGACCACCAAAAGTCTATTTTTACATAAAATTTAAGTGAGGAAATTGTTGCCTCACTTGTCCTGTATCATCTGTCCACCCTGTCAGAATTTTGGTCATCTAACCCATCACAAACAAGATAAAAAATGAGATACCATAGTTGATATAATCAGCTAAATACCCATCAATATTCATTGTCACATCCACCATCCATATAGAACTAACTAGTAGAATGACAAGCAACAACATTGAATAAAATGATGTGAAAGAAAAAGTATCAACATGTTGGAACTTAGGAACATCATTAGAAAATGATGTTAGATTCTTCGAGAAGTGAGAATTGAGCCAAGATCTGATGTTGGTCATAGATCACATGCAACTCCAATCAACAAATGATCAAAGATCAAAATAGTAGAATGAAGAGAAAATCTGAAATGAGAGAACAATGGAGACAAAGCAAGAGAATTTTGAGAAAACTCTTGTGACTCTCACTGAACAATCACTGAACTAGCCAAACTAGTAAAGGTGAGAGGAGAGTGCTCAATATATAGAAAAATAAGGGAAAATACATCCAAGAGGTGCATTAACTCCTACTACGCATAAAAGGTGGGAGGTTATCACCTACTTGGTAAATGATAAAACATGTGGCATAACCTCCTTAGGTGAAGACAGGAGAGAGGTGGCACATAAAGCCAAAAGAGGGTGAGAAACCCAACTACCCCATAAAATACTTAGGTAAATACAAAATAGTGGTTATGAGAGGTGGCACAACAAGCCAAAAGAGAGTGTGCAACTCAACTACTCATGTGTGGGATAGAGTGACACATGTAGCTATTGTATTTTTCCACATGTCATCATATTACCACATCTAATAAACCTAAGCAAGCTTAAATAATAATGTGTAGGAAAAAGAAATACCCCCTAACATAAGGAAAATAAAAACCTACACTAACACCCCCCCTTAAGTGTAGCTTAGGTGGGTGAAAAGATGGGTCCCAACTAATGAGGCCATGTTAGGTACCCATGTACATAGATATCCCCCCCAAAGGAAGAATCCCCCCATAAGAGGAATAGCCCCCCCTAAATAGAGAGAGAAAATACCCCCCCAAAAGTAGAGAGAGTAGAATGAAGGACTAAGAAGCCCCTCCTAAAGTAGACACCTGTCGTAGCCCTAACAAAGCTCACAAATGAAGGAACTTTCTCTCTATGAAGGGTTTGGTGAAGATGTCCGTAATTTGATCCAATGTAGAACAATACTTAAGATAAATGATGCCTTCATGAATCAACTCCCGAATGTAGTGCATATGAATCTCAACGTGTTTCATCCTCTGATGATGAATGGATTCCTTGAGATCTGTATTACACTCTGATTATCACAAAAAAATGACTTTAGGCTTTCTGAATGGAATGCCAAACTCAGTGAGAATATTTTGAAGTCGAATAGCCTCAGTGGTGGCATTAACTACCCCTCAATACTCGGCCTCTGTAGATAAAAGAGAAATTACATAATGCTTCTTGCTTGACCAATAAACTGGACTAGAACCAAGTGAGAAGCAATACCCAGAAGTAGACTTGTGATCAGAATCAACTGCCAAATCTGAATCTATATGTCCTACCAAGTCAATATCCACACCCACCACATAGTGAATCCCATAATTGTGAGTACCTTGAATATAGTGGTGGATCCACTTAGCTACCTTCCAATGCAACTCATGTGGCTCCTACATGAATCTAGAGACCATGCCCACATCATCTGAAATTTTGGGTTTTGTATGAGTCAAGTAGATGAGACTCCCAACAAGTTGTCGGTATAAATTGCCATCAACAAAAGGTGAGGAACACTTAGCCTCAAGTTTGACCCCTGATAGAAATGGAGTTGGTGCAGGCTTACATTCAACCGTGTGAAATCTGGAGAGCATGCCAAGTGCATACTTGGGTTGTCCAAGGAATATACTCGAAGATGACTGAGTGATCTCAATCCCTAAGAAATAATGCAAAAGACTCAAGTTTGACATCAAAAATCTATCAGGTAGAGCAGTTTTCACTGCCTTGATGGTGGATGAGTGACTCCTAGTGATCAACAAGTCATCAACATATAGAACCAAAAATGTGAGAGTGTCATCCTGTTGCAAAATGTAGACGTTCAGATCAGAATGACATTGAGTGAACCAAACTGTTAGAAGGAAGGAGTCCATCTTGGCATACCAAGCTCAAGGAGCTTGTTTAAGGCTGTAGAGAGACTTTCGAAGATGACACACAAGTGAAGGATCTTGGATGAACCCTTGTGGCTGCTCCATGTAGATTTCCTCCTGAAGGTCACCATGAAGAAATACACTCTTTACATCCTTCTAATGAACTTCCCAACAATGGTCTGTAGCTATAGCAAGGACAAGTCAGATGAAATTCATCTTAGCAACTAGTGCAAAAGTCTCAAAGTAGTCAATCTCAAGAATCCTTTTGCAACCAAGCGAGCCTTATGCTTATCAACTGACCATCTGCTGCAAATTTTTTCTGATAGATCCACTTGCATCGAACAAGTTTCCTTCCTTTAGGAAGAGAGACTAGATCCCATGTGTGATTCCTCTCTAAGGAATTGAACTCTTCTTGCATTGCAACATCCCACTCGAGAATACCAGAAGCTTCTCAAAAAGATTGTGGATTAGAAACTGAAGCAATGAAGAGATGTGGAGCCTGCTTAAATTGTGATCTTGTTCTTCTAGTATTTGATGGATCACCAACCCAATCACCAATTGACTCAAGTGTCTGATGAGCCCAAAGAGAAGCAGGGGTTGGAGAGTCTTGAGGAGAATCATCAACCTCTAAATGATGACTAGGAGAAGAATGTGAATACTCATCATCACTATCACCATCTAAAGTGGAGGAAGAAGAATCCTCATCAAGATTAGGAGGATTAAGATCCTCTAAAGAACTTTCATCATGATGCATGAGCTCCAATTTGATAGTGGATGGGGAAGTGGTAAGAGAATAACTAGAAGAGATCTCCTCAAAATGAACACTCCTCTCAATGAGCAACTCATGAGTGGTTGGATGGAGAAGCCTATAACCTTTGAAATCATCTAGATATCTAAAAAATATGCAAGGATTGCTCTACAGATCCATAGCCTTACATTTCTCTACTGGAATATGGGCCCATGCAAGAGAACCAAACACTTGAAAGTGCTTAACTGTGGGTTTTTAACCATTCCAAGCTTGAAAAGGAGTTACCCCCTTCACAACTTTGTGAGGAACTCGGTTATGGATGTAACACACATAGTTGATGGCCTCTACCTAGTACTGAGGTGCCAAAGATTTGGAGTGTATCATACAATTTTCCATCTCCTTCAAGGATCTATTCTTTTGTTTTGTGACACCATTCTACTGAGGACTATATGGAACTATGTGTTGCATGTTGATACCTTCTGAAGCACAAAATTGTTCAAATTGATGATTAACATATTCCCCCCCATTATCTATAAGAAAAATCTTGATGAACTCCCCAGATTGTTACTCTGCAAAAGCTTTGAAATATAGAAAATGATCAAAGACCTTAGACTTCTGTTTGAGAAAATATACCCAAGTGTATCTAGAAAAGTCATGAATAAATGTCAAGACATATCTAGCCCTGTTGAAAGATGGTTGTGGAAATGGTCCTGCCAAGTCACTATGTACCAACTCCAATAGATCTGTAGCTCTCCATGCTTTGCCTTTATCATATTTCTCCTCAAGATTCTTACCAAGAATGCATCCCTGGAAAACTCCATTAAAAAATTGAATAGAAGGAAACCCTAAAACCATGTCATGTTGATTGAGTTGTTGCAAGTAACGATAGTTCAAGTGGCCAAATTGTTGATGCCACAAACAACTAACCCTATCTACATGAGTAAGACTGTGAAGGAGAGTTAGGAACAAAGTGAGAAAACTGATATAGTCTAGACTGATGATTTTCTTTTCCCACAACAATTGTAGACCCATTATGCATTTAATTGATTACCACTATATTTGGAGTGAACTCAACTTGATTGCCAGAACCAATGTGAGTGATCTAATAAATAGATAGGAGATTAGTTGACAAAGATGGAACACAAAGAACATCCTCAAATGTCCCTTCACCCTCATCAACAGGAGTGTCATCACCCATAAGTATGGTAGGCATAAAACATGGCTCCAAAGAGGTAAAATTATCCTTTGATGAGGCCATGTGGTGTGAAGCACCTGAGTCAATGATCCAAGACTCTGGTTGTGAAGCAATAGCAACTAGGTCCTTTCCCTTTCCTTTCCCCTTACTTTTGTTTGTTTCCTTAGAAGAACCTTTTGGTGAACTTTGTTCGACTGAATCTGGAACTTTGATATTATTATTTTCTAGAAGATGTGAAAGGTGGTCAATTTGTTTCTTTAAACATTTATGTTCATCATGGCCAGGCCTCTTACAATAAGAACACTTGACCTTCTCCTTCTTAGGTTGTTCACCTTTTGATGAAGAGGTCTGATTATCTGCTTTTGAAGTAGTAGATTTTTGATCTTTCCTCTCTCCTTGGTTCTTTTGTTTCTTATCTTGCTCGTTAGACCCTTTCTATTCTTTTGTGCCCTGATTAACAACTAAGGAATGTGACTTAGAGCATTAATTGTACCCATTAGAACCAATTTTTCTTGCTCCCTAGCGAGTTCTGCAACAAACTCATCTAAAGAAGGCATTTTATATGTGAAACCTAGGGCACATTTTGTAGCATAGAATGTAGAAACAAATATAGAATAGTTAGGACCAAGCTTAGAAATAATACTCAAGATCAGTTGCTTATCATCTTTCTTGATTCCACACTATTCCAATTGCAATCTAACATCTTTGAATTTTGTGAAGAAGTCCTGTATGGTGTCAAAATTTGAAGGACTTAACCCTATGAGTTTGTTCTCCAATTGATGACCCCTTAACTCATCTTCTTATCAAAGAGGCTTTCCAATTTAGTCCACACTTCATTTGGTGTAGTGGAAAATTCAATATGGAAAAGAAGGTTAGGAGAGACTGACATGCATAGAGTACCAAAGGCTTCATCACATTTATTAAACCATTTTTTCTTTTCGGCAACATCTTGAGGTTCAGTTTCAAGTCCCATTGTAACACGATGATATCCATGTCTTTTCAGATATATTATCATCTTAGATTTCCATTCAAAATAATTATATGGAATTAAAACTAGAACTAGATTATGCGGCGAACCCTTTTCCTAGTACCTGCAAAACAACATGAATAAATGAGTTAGACAAGGAATTACAAGCAAGGATTCCCCATGAAATCCATTTGCAAACTCAAGATAGGAAAGAAATTGATGAATACACAATACAAAAGATAAAACTAGATTTAATCCTAATTAGAGAAGCAAACACTTGATCCCATGGGGGAATTGGTGCCAATTTGATGTGAAAATTGGCCCTTTCCCAATTCCTATGATGAAATCTTGATGTGTTGAAGATGATCTTGATCCACTTTGATGAAAGATGAGAACTCCAAGCCAAATCTGCAAAAAGCCTAGCTAAGAATTCAAATGATGGATGAGAATGGCTAAGTATTTTAGCATGGTAACTTTGCAATGTTTTGTGGATGATAAAATGAGGAGAGGAGCTCTTCATTTATAGGATTTCAAGATGGATGAATGCCCAAATTTGAGCAATGTGGGACTAACATTCATCCAATGATATGGTGCCACTTGTCAAACTATGAATGGATGATGGTTGTGCAAGATTTGGGGTTTGTGCCAATAAATGCCAATATTTGAAATTCAAATTTGTTGAAATGACATGTAAGAGGGAAGGGAGAATGCAATAAATGCCACTTGGCTCAAGGCAAAAGGACATGTAAAGAGGTTTTAAATGCCTTGTTGGATGTACATGTTGACTTGGAATTTTTGAATTCAAATTGAGAGAATATTCCAAAAGATGCCTTATGAGGAAAATAGAGATTTAATAAATGAATTAAATCTATTTTCATGTGCAACTTGCATTATCTAGAGGATGTGACATGAGATGAGATTAATTAATCAAGGGTTAATTAATTTAGAGATTAGATGATGTGACTTATTTGACTTAGATTTATGGATTTATTTAAATCGATAAGAGAGGAATATGAAGAGCTAATTAAATAAGGATTTGATTTATTTAATTAAAGGGATGGTGTTATTAAATTAAATCAAATAAGGTTTTAATTTATTTAATTTAATGGATAGACTTTAGAGATTTAATCAAATAAATTGATTATTTAATTAAATAGGATAATTAGATCGATGGATTGATTTAATTAACATAAGGAATTGATTTAATTAGACAAAATGATTTATTTAATTAAGAGATGAATATTGATGAATTTAATCGAGTTAGGAATTTGATTAAACGGTTAGACCGAGGGGATGAT
>VDFB02160973.1:0-10789 GCA_007258455.2 Sequoia sempervirens | reverse complement strand
AGTTCTCTTTATTCATTAGAAATAAAGATCAATCAAAATATGGGTATACTTGCTTGCTTTTTGTTTATCCTAGAGGGTCTACCTCAGGGAAAAAGTAATCACCTGGAAGGAATGACCCAACCGGTAACACACTAAAGCCAAGCAACTTCCAATTGGGTATAAATGTGGATACTTGAGGAAAGTTCAAGTATCACGAGGATAATTCAGATGAGATGGATCGAAAGGGACTCTCATCACATGGATTATCCCCCACAAACGGAATTCCCACATTAAAACCCTTTTTGTATATTTTCCAAAATCCTTTATCTATTCTTTGGTGTAGTAATGGTCGTTGCCAAGGCATCCACATTCTCGCAGTTTTTAGTAGAGGTGATCAGTTGGCCATGGGAGTTTCATGGGGACTAGAAGCTTGGTTGGCCTAAGAAGAGAGTTCACTATAAGGGGGAGCCCATGCAACCAAGCTTCTAAATTCATCCACTAAAGATAGTGTAGTTGGGGTCAAACCCATGTGGAATCTACAAGAATACAGTCTTACACAGCCTTAGGAATGTACATTCTGCTTGATGTGTCGTCAAAATGAAACTCAAACAAAAAACCATAAAAAATGTTACATTTTGAAAGTGAAAACCTTGATTCAAAACTACATTCATTGAGGTAGACAAGTCAGTAACTTAGGTCCATCCATCTTCAAAAAATCAGTCCTTTCAGCAGTGTTCAACCTTTCCTTAGGAAAAATAGAGTCAGAATATGTGGTTTACATGATGATTTCATGAAAGGTCAAGATTAGAAAACCAAAGATCAAATATCTTAGTCCAAAACAACATAAAAAACATTTGTCTATGCTCTATGACTTTAGAGAAAGGTTAACCTTCAATTTTTACAAGAGAGCTTGCAAAAAAAATCTAGAGTTATACATGATGTACTATTGTCAAAATCCAAGACTTTTCCAATGTTTTGAGTACCTTAATTACACTTCTTGAATCAAAACTCCAAGTCCAAGATCGTTCCTTAGATACCTTATAAGTCTAAATGTGTCGAAATGAACCTATACAAGTGAGAATTTTCAAAATAAACCTAGATCTAAACATTTCAAGGTGCCTAAATCATCAATATCCATCACATATTTGCTTGTACAACCTAGTTTCATCTTCAGGATTTGTCATCCTTTAATCATGAAACTATGTCAGGCAATCAAATCAAATAGTCTAATCAATAGAATTTGTCATTCTATTTGACTTAGTTGTAATCCTTGTCACTATTTCAAACTTAGATCAAAGCTTAGTCTAAATCATAACACTTGTATGCTCATCCAAAAGAGATCACAAAAGAGGAGACTCAAGGACAAGGAATTTGGAACACCCAACTTTGAAACGAAAAACATAGGAAGTCCGAGTAGTGAAGCTTTCGATATTGAAACTCCCAACATTGAATCTCAAAATAGTGAGATCCCTAGCAACATGGCTGATGCAGAAGAAATCCCTATTCTTGGACTCAACAACACTCAAGGGGAAGAAATAAATGATGAGGATATTTGACAAGTGGAACAAGACCCCAACTTCCATAAGTTTTTGGAAAAGATTTTTGAAAGAGATGGGGGAAAATGCCTATTAATGTTAGCCAATCAAGGAGTCAAACTTCCCCCTGATTTTGATATCAACATCTTAAAAACACCTCCCCAAAAGCTTGAAAAGGAAACATAACAAATGGTTACTTTAACTCACCAAATGAAGAACATTCAACAACAAGTTCTAGATATGCAAAGGGGAACTTCAAAATGATACTTGATTGAGGAAATTTGTCCTTATCCCTTTAATCAATCCATCAACATGATTCATTTTCCTAAATGTAGAGAATTTCCAAATTATGATAAATACAATGGTACAACTGATCCATTATATCACATAAGGGAATTCCAAACTGAGTCTAGAATTTGCGCATGAGGAAACTTATTTGATGAGACTGTTTCCACAAAGTCTAGGAGGGACATGACTTGAATGGTTTTCAAAGATTACACCCCCCATCAACACATTTGAAGAGTTGTTCAATAGATTTATCACTCAATACTCTTACAATATCCAACATGATATCACCATGAAAGACCTTTGCAACTTGAAATAGAAAAAGGGTGAGTCCTTCCTCATTTTCTTGCAAAAATGGAGGAGATTGTTTGCAAGGTATTCTCATCCCATTCCTGAAAAGGAAAAGATAGAGATTTTCATTGACAACCTAAATGATGAGATGAGTTATAGATTGGAATTACAATGTCCCCCTACCTTCAAAAAATTGATTGAAAACGGAATTAAAATTGAAGAAGCCTTAATCAAAAAGGTGTCATTAAAGTATACAATGAAAAAAACTCATCCACTTCCTCTAACAACTACAACGGTGGGGACAAACCTAAATTTTGGCACCGAAACAAGAACATGGGTACCAATGAGGTCATAGCTGAAAATCAAAATACCAAACCAGTATTCAACCTAATTGCAGCTGCCACCAAGACTAATCAGGCCAACAATCCTCCCAACACTCCAAATGTTAGCCAAAACAACAATCAGACTAATCCGGGGACTAAAGCAACACTGTTTCCAAAACCTTCCAATTGACGAAAATTTACACCATTGGGACAATCCTCAGATTCTACCTTAAAGGAATTTACTGAGGCTAAGCTTATCACAATGCTAGAAGCATGAAACTGGGATCTGCAAGTCAAACCCTTTTGGTGGAATGATGCCCATTACTGTGATTATCATCAAAACAAGGGTCATATGACGAAAGATTGTTGGCAATTAAAACATGCAATCCAAGATCTCATTGATAACAAAAGGGTACACATTGAAGGACCCCAAACAAACAGTTATCAGGGAGTGTTCAAGAACCCTTTACCCAATTATGAAAAGGGAGAGTCCTCTACATCAAATACCAAAGGCAAGAATATAAACTATGTTTATGATTCTACCATTCATTATATTGAGATGGTTGATAATCCCATCCAAGATAGTGAAATCTAAAGCCAAGGGAAGGATGCCGCTACTGAAACCTAGGACAATGATGACACCATCTCACATCAAATCAATGAACTTGTACCTATAAATATGAACACTAGTTTTGACATGAATTAAAATTGAATTAACATCATCAAAATCACAAATGATCAAGACAATACACCTATCAATGCGATTACAAGAGGACAAGCCAAGGTAACATTGAAAGGAGCTACCCCTTCCACATCCAAAACAAATTTTTTCCCGTAACTCAATATATAACATCATTGATCAATTACAGAAGATACCTGCTCAATTATCCATAGTGGAACTTCTCAAGATTTCATTGGCACACAAAGAAATCCTGGGAAAAGCTTTAGTTGCCACTATAGTACCAAACAATCTAGAAGTATGTACATTTCAAGCTATGGTGGGAAATTTGATTGCACTTCATTGCTTATCATTCTTTGAACATGACAATGCATCCACCACCCATCCACATAACACTTCTCTCCTCATCGAAGTCATAATCCATAAACATCATGTCAAACATGTCCTTATAGATGGAGGAGAGGGCCTAAATATCTACACTCTCAAGCTTGTTTGTGCATTAGGATATTCTAAAAATGCTATTGATCCTAGAAGGAAAATCACCATAAAAGAATATGATGATGAAGAAAGATCCTCCCAAGGATTGATGATCTTACCCATTCAAGTGGGACCAATCATCAAAGATAGTGTGTCAGGTGTTAGACAAGGAATTTCCATATAACATACTCTTGGGATGACTGTGGATTCATGAAATGCAAGTGGTACCATCAAGCTATCATCAGTGCCTGAAATCTCCTTTCAATGGATAGGAGGTCACCATTATTGTTGATTCTAACAATCCCCAATATTGCAATACACTTAGAACAAGTCAAGCTACCTTTGTACCACATAATAGATAAGTCATCAACTCTAATCCATCAAACAAAAAAATTCCAGTGGGTTCTTCGTCAAGATAGTATGAGGAAAGGGCTCAATCAAAAGACAAAGGGGTCATTGACTCTATTTCATGCAACAATGGAAGTCAATTTGATGCCTTATATCAAAACAGTTGGAAAAGATCCAAATAAAAGACAAGGGAATGGGGGAATACTCATTTGAGCAATCTTCATACTTATCACAAATTTCATCTTCTCCTAAGTCACATGGACAACCATCCACCTCAAGACAACAATATTTACAACCCATCACACTCTTTGATGGGAAGTTTATAAAAGCAAGCACTCAACCAGAGGAATTAGAAGACAGAGATGTCCTAAATTGGTTATACAAATATGAAGAACCTTCATAGGTATCAATGTCCATTATATGCATAGATAAGTATGGAAAGGGTCAGACAATCCTGACAAAAATGGGATATGAGGGAAATGGTCCTTTGGGTAACAGAAAATAAGGCATCAGTGAACCAATACAACTCATCACAACGAATACCAAAGACAAGACAGGACTAGGCTATAGGGAAGACTTAAAAGAGAAATCTACTCAAAGAGTTGTTGAAAGAATCTTACAGCTACATGCTAGTGAGGACCATGAAACAAATTCCAATGAATATGAATGGGACTCCCTCTATGAAGAATCTTCCCATGACAAAGAGATCGATGTAATCCAAAAGTATACACCAATATGTATGAAAGGACAAATTTTTGGTTCTAGACCCCTTGAATATGGATCGTAGTATGTCATTGACTCAAGTGAAGATGATAATTCTTTGAGCGAGATAGACATGTTGGAAGAAAGTAACATCTTAGAACTCATTGGAAAATTTGACAACATGGATATCTTGATGCTTACACCTTATGACCTTGGCCAATCTAACGATTCCTTGTCCTTAATGCATCCTGAACTAATTGATTGGGATCAAAATGAGCCACTTGACATAATCTAAATCTTTCAAAATGAGATGCCTCAGAACTCCTTCTATACCTGAGAACTCCCGGACACATGTTCCACATTGAATCCTGTGAAACTAAGCTCCAATGAAGGGAGTGTCAAACCTTTCAGCTACAAAATGAAAAATATAAGAAATTGGTCCAATAGTGAAAACCATCTGATGGAACTATTAAATCAAGAAAAAGTAAAAACAGAGAGCATATCTCAAGGTGAAAACCTCCCTGATGCACCAAGAGATGGAAGGTTTTACACTCTCCCAGAACACTATCAAGAGAGATCTTTAGTGCTAATAGAACCTACACAATCCATCAATGTTGGTACAGTTGAGATAGTGAAGACCCTCCGTTTAGCGGAATCCATGGCAGAAGGGGAGAAACCTCATTTCACCAAATTATTTGAGAGGCAAATCGACTTTGCTTGGTCACATGCTAACATACTCGGCATAGATCCAGAACTCATTATGCCTCATTTATCATTACCACTTGGCACAAAACTGATAAAGAAAAAATTCAGAAAGATGCATCCCCATATCGCCCTTCTGGTGAAAGTTGAATTGAAAAATCTATTAGATGTAGGATTTATAAGATCTATTGACTATTTTGAGTGGATATCAAACATTTTTCCGATATCCAAACCAGATAAAAGCATTAGGATATGCACAGACTTCAAGGATCTTAACAAATCCTCTCCAAAAGATGATTTTCCTCTATCAAACATTGATCTAATTGTAGACTTGACTGCTAGGCACAAAATGTTATCACTTATGGATGCCTTTTTCAGGATACAACCAAATAAAGATAACACCTAAATATCAAGATAAAACGGTCTTCGCATGTCCTTGGGGCAATTTTTGCTAGAATGTGATCTCTTTTGGGTTGAGAAATGTTGGAGCTACATATTAGAGAGCTATGAATACCATCTTCCATGACATGATGCATACTTTTATGGAAGACTATGTAGATGATCTGTTGGAAAAATCCTACACTAGAGGACACTTAGAAATTCTAGACAAAATCTTCACACAATTGGAGAAATTCAAGGTGAGGTTAAATCGCAAGAATTGTGTGTTTGATGTAACATCAACTAAACTTTTAGGATACATTGTCTCAACTAAAGGCATTGAGGTGGATCCTGCAAAGGTCAAAGCCATCATGGAAATTCCTCCTCCTAAAAACATTAGCCAACTCAAATCATTACAAGGAAGGTTCCAGTCCATCAGGAGATTCATTGCACAACTAGCTAATAAAACTCATCCTTTCAACCACTTATTACACAAGAATGTATATTTCAAGTGGGATGAAAAATGCAAAACTACCTTCAGTCAACTAAAATAGTACCTGATGACACCACCTATGTTGATACCACCAGTCAAGGGAAACCCACTATTACTATTCATTGCAACGACCAAGATATCTTTGGGATCCTTATTAGCATAGGAAGATTCTATAGGAAGGGAGAGGGCCATCTATTATATTATCAGGACCCTAAATGGTTATGAGATCAATTACACCATTATTGAGAAAGCCTTCTTAACGGTTCTATTTGCTACACAACAATTGAGCCATTACATGCTAACTCACACCATCAAACTCATTGCCAAAATTGACCCATTAAAGTACTTACTCAAGAAAGCTACTTTAGTCGGGAGGTTAGCCAAGTGGGTCATGATATTGAGTGAGTTTGACATCCAGTACATGGACAAGAAAGCAATTAAAGGTTAGGCTATAACAGATCAACTAGCTAAAGCACCAGTTTTAGATAACAATCCAATGAACATTGAATTCCCTGATAATGATATCCTTTAACCATATCTACACAATATGGCTGCTATACTTTGATGGTGGTCTTATGGCAATATGACTGCATAGGAATCTTGTTTGTCTCGCCGCAAGGATACACCATTCCTAAATCCTACAGATTAATGTTCCCTTGCACCAACAACATAGATGAATATGAAGCATTGATCATTGGAATCAAGATAGTTGTTGAATGGAAAATCACATAATTTCTAGTCTATGGTGACTCACAATTGGTCATCAATCAAGTCAATGATGATTATCAAACAAAGGATGACAAGTTCTACCCTACAAGAGGATGGTGGATGATTTCAAAGATTACTTTGTTGAGATCAAGTTTGCACAGGTTCCCAGAATAGAAAACAAAGCTGCAAATGCAATGCACCACTACTAAGTCCCTTAAATAATGGAGACAGGATCTATAGAATATGGTCTAACCTAACTTATAAGATATAGAATCTTTCGGTGATATATATTATTACCTTAAATTCTCTTTATAGAGAAATATACTTATTTCTAAGATACCTTCCACTATCCGACTTAAATAAAATGAAACTTATCTGAGTAAAGGCTCAATTACACCTTTAAGGCTTAATGAAGGAGATATATTTGATAATTTTCAGTGACTGCAACGGGTTTAAATCACTTTACAAGAGGTTCACGAAGGTATCAGTGGCATACATTCAAGTGGCTTAACCTTAGCTAAGAAATTATTATGATTGGGGTATTACTGGACGAATATGGAGAAAGAGTCATTTCAATATGTCAAAAGGTGTTCCAAATGTCAAATTCATCGAAACTTGATACATGCACCAACACAAGAGTTACATCCTTTCATAGTTACATGGACTTTTTTCCAGTGGAGATTGGACCTTGTAGGTAAGATTCACCCATCTTCCTCTAATGGACATAAGTTTATAATCATAGCCACAAAATACTTCACCAAGTGTATTGAAGTTGTTCCTCTAATCACCATAATCAAGAAACAAATCTCGTCATTCATCCTAAATTATCTCGTCTATTGGTGTGGTGTTCCTCAATTTATCATTATAGACAATGGCTGGCCCTTTAAGAATCAAGATGTTCAAGAGATTTGTGAAAGATTCCATATCCAACATCGGTTTTCTACACCCTACTATCCCCAAGGGAATCTCCAAGCAGAGGCCTCAAACAAGACTATTTTGAATATTTTGAAGAAGATTATCAATGAAGTTGGATGTGATTGGCATGTTCAACTAAACCCGACATTGTGGGCTTATAGAACCAGTATCTGTACCCCGATAGGAGCAACACCCTATTCTCTTGTCTATGGATTAGAAGCTATTCTACTTATTGAGGTCGAGATACCCTCCTTGTGTGTGTCACTTAAAGGGATGATTTCAGATGATGATTACATAGTATCGAGGCTACAAGAATTGGAGTTGTTGGATTAATGTTGGCAACATGTAGTTGATCACCTAAAAGCTTATCAAAAAAGGATATCTAGGAGCTAAAATCATAGAGTAATACCTAGAGAATTTCAGGTGGGTGACTTATTCTTAAAAGAAAACCCCCGTAATCAACAAGATCGAGAGAAGGGGAAATTTGAAGTTTAATTACTGGGTCCCTCATTATAGTAGTATCGGCCTTTTGATTAGAGTATACCTAACATCCAATTAATTATATGATCTATTTGAGGAACCTTTTCTTAAATAACTTTGTATCTTAAAAAAATTTTACATACCTAGCTCATCCAATGTGTACTGGCAGGAAGGCCTCAAAAATACAAAAAATAAAAAGATGCAAAATCCAAAAAAAATAAAAAAATGGATTAAAAATAGTAAAGAAAAGATCATCCCCTATGAAAACCATTTCTTTAGAAAAGGCTTGGGCAAGTATATTTGGTGGAAAACTTGTGAAAACAAGTTTCTCCCTGCATACAATAAGCACTGCATCTATCTTGGGCTATGGTCTGCTTCGTATTCATCCATGATGTTTACTCAAGATTTGTCACGGTTCCATGTTTGTACCTATAGTTTGATCCAAAGGTTTGTTTGCATCTCCTCGCACACTCGACCCATTCTAGAAATCAGTTTTTCCTATCATATCACACTAGGGGCATGTCCTGCATTGGATTGGATTCTTGTACATTCTCAAGGTTAGAAAATCGAAAATCCCAAAAACATTCAAAACATATCAAAAATCTCAAAAAATTCAAACCATATCAAAATCCAAAAAACATTCAAAACATATCAAAAATCCAAAAAAATTCAAAACATATCAAAATCCCAAAACATTCAAAACATGTCAAAATCCAAAAATAGGTCAAAAAGTCAAAAAGTCAAAAACATAGTCTTCATTCGAACTACCTCGTCTCTGAGCTTTGAATGTAGAAAAGGGTGATCTTTGATTATCCCTCAAGGCATTTGGGTTATTCTTTTAGGTGTCCAGTATGTTCATATTTTTCATCTTGTAAATCTTGGTCGTGTCGTCAGTCAAGCTACGTGGTATTTGTGTGCATAGCGTAGGAAAGGCTAATTTGTTGATCATCCCCTGAGGCCCCTAGGATAGGTCTATATGTTAGGTCTTGGTCGTCATGGTCGTGTCTCACCATGGACTAGGGGAAAAATCCTGCACTCACTAGGGGCAAGTAAACTTTGAGCTTGAACCAGTAGGAAAATAGTTGTCAAACCAAATTTACAAAGAAAAACTTTAAATGGATGATGATCTTTCTAAATCAAGGGTTTATCATGTTAAACATGAAAGTTCAAGTTGTTCTTGTTAGGACACCAAATCTGCACCTTGTTTGCTAAGTTTTTCCAATTGCACTTAGCAGATTTGGACTAACATTGGATTGCTTTTAGGTTGTGGGTAACCTATTTGAAATTAGACCTCTAGATTGTGGGTTAGCTTCCCCGTTTCATATCACCTAACTATTGAATTTCTGAGATAAGGGTAAGAGTTGCATAAAATAAACCTAATGTTGGAAAGAAGCTAGAGTGATACACCAAACAATTTAAACCTGCTAATAACCTTGCACACTCAAATTAATATTTCAAAGATAACTCACACAAATCCCTATCCAATGCAGTTCACATCAATAATTTATAAAGAGGTATGTAATAGTGTTCTTAAAAGGAAAAGAAAGATTTCACAATCAATAACACTAGTACTAAATAACACAGTTTATAACCTATAAACATACATTTTATGTCAAATGGATGCATGAAACATGGGACAAGTTGTAAGGAAAATGAATTTTCACAAAACAGATTGATCAACCATTAATAACACACCACAAAACATGAAGAGAAAAGGTAGCAATGCTCCAATATATTAAATCAAAGTTTTTACTGTATATTAGGTCTATTTCAGTTACAATGTAGCTTCATGAAAAATAACTCGAAGAGAGCAACTATCCTCCTACTGAAAAAGAAAGAACTCTAAAATGACTTAAACAACATATTTAAGCCAAAAACATCTAAAACCCCCACACAAGTGTTTCTAGAAGATTTTGCTCGGATAAAACAAAAATGGCCCCAAAAGAACCTTCTAGAAGTCTCCAAAATGTCCTCCACATGGAGAAAAAACTAAGCTAAGTCAATAGCCATCCCAAAAGTGTGACAAATATACCTCCAGCTAGCCTCATTTCCACCAAAATAGTCTAAACAGTATCTCACACTTCCCACACCTTTGCAAGTCATAATGGCCCTCATACAAGACTTGACCACATTCTCCATCATGCAATATGTGTGTTTTTGAAAACATATGGCTTTTTAAAGCATTAATGATAGTGAATTTGTTAAGTGATTCATAAAACATCACTTAACAAATCACTTTACAATTGAGCATAAATCAAAGAGCCCCACCATAAATATGTATTACATTTGTATTTAAAAGCAAATCGAAAGTGATTTTCAGATTACTTACATGATATTTTCAAAAATTGAAAACAAATGTAGCATATAATATCATATCTCAAAATTCTCCAAAAGTTTCAAAGGCACCTACCTATTCTACATTCTTGATCACACATGGCCATTCACTAAAGCCTGTGCACAAAATTCTTGCAGAAACAACCAGGCTGATCTCTAG
>VDFB02160972.1:0-12256 GCA_007258455.2 Sequoia sempervirens | reverse complement strand
ATGAAGATGAAGATGATGAAGATGAAAATGAAAATGAAAATGAAAATGAAGATGAAAATGAAAATGAAAATGAAAATGAAGATGAAAATGAAAATAGTTTTGAAGTTGAAAATAAAAATGAATTTGTAGGAAGTGATGTTGAAAATGAATATATATATTTTTAAAATTGAAAGTGATGTTTTTGATAATCTTTCTGGTAAGATTTCTTGGAGACAAATAAGAACACATTCCAATAGATTATACAAACAATTTTTTTATTGTAAAAAACTTTCAGTTCAATGTCAACTAATGATGCAATTGATGCAAATGCGGAAAATGAGAAAAATGATGAAAAAGTTAAGAATTTTTCTTAAACAAAGAAGAAAAGATCAATTAGTAAAACATGCTATGTCTACTATTGCTAGTGCCATTCATTCTATTGGAAAAAATAGTTGATCTAAAGATAAGAATGCAACAAGAAGAGCTATAACAACTACTATAGTTAATAAAACAACTTTGAATTAAAGAATGGTAAGCAATATTAGTGAAGTTTTAAAAATACATCCTAAAACATTGCTAAGAATGAGAAAAAGAAGATAACGAATAGAAAATGGTCCTATCAGCTAATGTTGGAGTTTTACTGGTTGACTCTTGAGGTCTAACATGAAATTAAATGTTGAAATCAAATCTTTGATTGAAAAATATTGGCATGATAATACTAGGGTATCATCTAATGCTAGAGATGTTTTAAAATTAAGAGTGGGGTCCAAAGTTCACGATCCTCATCCAAAACACCTATTAGATACAACACAAACTGAATTTTATAGAAAATTTTGTGGTGATTTAGTGTTACCTGGTAATATTAATAAGTCAAAGGTCTTTTGAAAAATGTAAACCTTGGTATGTAAAAATTAATAAGCCACGAATATCTTGTTGTTGTAAAACGCATGTTCAATTTCGTTATTTTTATGATGTTTTTCGATATATACGTTGTATTTTGCATACTAACATGATTATGTAGGTATGTGGTATTAATATGCCACCTGAAACAATAAGGGAGTTTATATCAAGTTTTTTTTTGAAAGATCTAAAGGAAAATTATTTTATTTAAGTTCTTGTATTTCTGGACAATGCACTAGTTGTGGAAATCTTTCATTCTTAAGAGTTTGCATGCATGAAATTTTTGAGGGAGTATCATTTCTATTTGAGTGAAAACCGGTTACACTCGTTAGAGTTTGTTCAATACTGTTTCAATATATTTTATATAAATTTAAGAGAAAGAGGAATCCAGATGATAGAACACCTCATATGGTCAAATGATTGTACAAGACAATTCAAGAATGCTTGAATGTTCTATGGTTAAGCAAGTTTCACAAGGAACTTAATGTCCAACATATGTGGAATTTTTTTGAAGCTGGGTATGGTAAAGGAGAACACAATGGAGCTGGTGCGTGTGTTAAAAGAATTCTTGCTAGAGAAAAAATTAAATTTGAGGATGCAGTAAAGTTTAAAGATGCATGTGGGATTATAGATTGGTGCAATACAAGATTATCTACACCTAGTTCAAGCGAGTACTCTACAGTTCATCGATCTTTTGGTTGGTTGAAGAAGAGAACATTCTACCTAGACTTGATTGTGAGACAATCAATGGATCTACTAAATGAAATTCATTTAAGAGTTCAAATGCAAGCACATGGACTATCTAGACAAGGGAGCTTCCATGTTTTTGTCTGTTTTGTATCTCAGGAGATTGAGAAGCATGTGAAAATACAAAATGGGTTGAAAAGTGGAAGCAAAGATCATTGACACCTGCACAAGCACACGATCAATATGAAACAACAATTGAAGACAATGATCAAGTGTTTGCATCATAAGACTATGATCGTGCTTCAGACCTCGTACAAGAAGGTAATTTAATTCAATTTATTTTATTTTATTTCACATTATTACTATTTTGTAAAACTAAATTATTTATTTATATACATATGAATGGATGTATGTAGATTGGTCAAATTATATGGACACACAAGTTATTAAATCAAAATTTGTTTGCAGGACATGTGTATGCTATTGTTGCACACCTGAGGGGAATGAAGCAGAAATGAAATATTGGTTGGCCCATTGTGTGGAGACTAAACATAAGTTAATAGCACCTTGAGAAGGTGATGATGGATATCATTATCCAACAGGTACGGTGATCCCCTTAAGACATCCCCTTAAGCAAATTTTGATAAAAAGTTTTTGATCCCCTCAAGAAATTTTTTAGAACTTCTTTGATCCCGTTAAGCAAATTTTGAGAATTTCTTTGATGATGGATATCATGTTATCCAATAGGATCGGTGGTGGTTGTTGGCACTTGGCTATGAAAATACTTGATAAGGAAGAATGGTCTACTTGCATTCGAAGATTATGAAACTGTAAGGCCTCGCCCTTTGGTTCAATAGTTGCGGAAGTTTTTATTGATGGTCATATTTGGCTTGTCCATGTCCCTAAATTCTTATGTGTATTATATGGAGGAAAATATATGTTGTTAAATATTGGTTCGCTTCAAATGAATAATTAGGGTGTGCGTATTGTTGAGGATCAAAATTATGAATCATATTCTATTCATTTAGATATTTTAGATCTGTGGTTTCATGTCTAAGTGCACGTGCTAATAAGAAAATGAACTAAATAAGACAATAGTTAGCGCCGCTTTGCTCTATACCTTTAGATTTTAGATGTTGATTTTAAACTTGATAAGGGGATGGGAAGAAAGCAACTTCATCTAATGTTAGGATCAACCCCCATTCTTTGATTAATAGTAGAATCATAAGAGGTGAGAGGATTATGTCATATAGTTAAGCTTGGAACTCTTCAAATATTATTGTGTACATTATTTATTATCTCTGGTTGTATGGTTGGTTCCACACCCTACTATGTTTATTATCATTAATGAGGGTTATATCTTAATCCCTCGTATATCTTCATTACGTAATTATGTTGCCCTTGTGGATGAGTAATAGATATGTTATGTTTAGACATATGGTGCATGCGATAGAGGTTTCTAAAACTATGTGGAGATGGTTGGTTGTTAGCATAGCTATGGAAGTTTACTAGCTAGTTGAGCCTAGTTGGTATAGGGGTGCTCACATAAGGTAGAATATATTTATACAAGTGTGGTAGAACATACATTTGAGTATCCCATTTTAGTGTAGATTGCATGTTGACTCATTGGGATTAATGCAATGAATTCTAGACTATTGCAAGTAGATGGTGATTATTGTTTCAAAGGTAATGTTCTTCATTTTCTATTATGTCAAGTAGGGTACAAGTCATGGAGCATTTTAAAAGACCTTAAAATGTATGTGTCATTTTGATAAATTATAAATATGCATGACTGTGGATTAGTGGAATGAGTATTCTAGTTACCATCCTTATATTTTAATACCTACTTCAAATGTTTCATCAAAATGATTTTGTGTTGCGTATTATAGTGTGCGATACAAGTTATTATCTGCATTTAAGACATTTAATTTAATTTCTGGATTACATTTCATGGGTATCCATTAGAGATGGTAAATCACTTGCAAAAGTAGTCAAGAGAATCTCACTTTAGCATCCAAAAGTGATGTACTAGAGTATGGCATAACTACCTTAATTTATGGGTCACATATAAAACATTTACTTGTAACCAAAGCATTTCAATATTTATTATTTCCAACATAATTCCTCTCACCAATAGATTATAATTGCTTAGGATGTCTTAGTAGTCATGCAAATCGTGGGCATAATGGAAGAAAATAATGTTTCCACCTGCACCCACCACTGCCAGTAAATATGGACCTGTACCATTGTTCAGGAGCAAAAACCATATTTCTGGTCAAAATCAATAGTAGAAGATCTGATTTGGAAAAGAGCATGAACGAAAATTAAGTTGTGTCTTGGTCCCATAGACGTCATTAAAATCTTTCATTTCATTTCATTTCAAACTTTTCTTCACCTTATTTAATAATGTCTGCAATTACAATGGCCAGGGGGAGATGTAGAAGTTACGTTTGGTATTTATTCAGAGAGATCATTGATGGCAGGCATGGCGTGGTAGAAGAGGCAGCTCCACAACCATAAAAAAAAGAAGGGAGAGGAGACCACGATATGGACAGGGGAGAATGGGAGTAGATGTGGGGAAGTCAGAAACTTTAATGAAAAATATTTTGTCTGTAGATAATTACTGAAAAGATCTGCTATCTGTCAGATCATCCAAGTATTGCTAGGCATGAAATTTGTTTAGTGGGTGTTGAGAAAAGGGGTACAAAAAAGAAAGAAGAGGAGGAAATATCAACGGGAGCCGGAGCAAGCGCGACAATAGCTCTATCCGAGCGTAGCTACTGCGTTAACTGCTGGAGTTGGGTGAGACTGTCTGAGGGACAACGTGAGTTTCTACAATGAGGAGGGGCGTTTAACATTGCCAAGTATGTAGGCTTTAGATATGCATGAAAGTTTCTAATGCCTTTTGACTAAAATCATATGTATGTATAGAATTTAGACATTGTGCTTTGAGATATCTTTCTATAATGAAATCTAGAAAATAGATCTGATGTAGTTGTCATGAGGATAAGTAATCCTTCAAATCTGTTCTGTGCATACCCTGCAATCAATGCATTCCATGAGATCACATCTCTTAGAGGCATTCTATCAAACAGTTCACATGCTTTGTTTATGTTCCACAATCTGCATACATATTTACTAGGGTGGTTGCAATTGCAACATCTACAAGGATTTTTCCCTACCATTATGTTTTGATGGTTGTCCATACCCTGTTCTAAAGCTCTCATCCTTGCACAGGTGGGAAGGATGCTGGCAAAGGTTGTGGAGTTGGACTTTACTCCTGCGAGTTACATTTTCTTGAAGCTTTCTAAAGCTTATTCAATAAATCCATTATGTGCATATCTTGTAATCGTTGCAATCTAGAAGACCACAACCCTTGAGGCATTTGGTCAGACAGTCACATGTCTTGTCTATGCTTTCGCATTTTGCACACGTCTACCAGGGCCATTGTAACTACACATCTGATAAAATGCATCCATCCCTTTATGTTATGATGGATGTCCATACCGTATTCCAAAGCTCCCATCTTTTCATAGGCAGGTTGGATGCTGGAAAAAGCCGTGGAGTTTGGTTTTATACCTGCCAAATACATTTGATTGAAAGTTTTTTAAGCCGCTTCAACAAATCCATATCGTGCATGTCCTACAATCGTTGTCGTCCATCAGATAACATGTCTTTGAGGCATCTTGCCAAACAGTTCACGAGCCTTGTCTTTGTGCCCACATTTTGAATACATGTCAAACAGGGCAATTGCAAACTATAACATCTGACAAAATTATTCTATCCTTCATGCTTCGATGGATGTCCACTCCCTCTTCCAAAACTCCCATTTCGGCACAGGCATCAAAGATGCTGGCAAGAATATGGAATCGGGCCTTACACCCATTAATTGCAGTTGATTAAAAGTTTCTAAGGTCTTTTCAATAAACCCAGTGATCGCGTTCCTTTTACACCACCATTAAAGGTAGATCTTGTAAAGTAATTGAGGTACCTACCTCAAAGACTGGCAGACTTGAGCATGCAAGGTGTCACTTTGTTGAATTGAAAACCTCTTTTATGAACCGAGACACCATTCCCCAAACACCAGTAAATGAAAAACTATAGTTATAAATCTCATCCGCTCAATATGCCAGTCAATGAGTATTTTTCTTCCTCTGTCTTATTGCATTTAATCCATGAATTTCAAGCCTCAAAGTTTATCGAGTGTTGTTGCAGAATTCATTAGCTTGCTGTGATAAGTTTTTTTTTTTGTCAGATCATCTACTCTTATCTCTTTGCCCAAATCTTCCCAAGAACATTGTCGACCCTTTTACTCTCTCTGAGTCGTGGCAACCCGTTATAGTCTCTCATGCTCTTAATTAAGTCAAGACCCTTAAATAGTCTTTTAGAGTGAATGAATAATTAGGACCTTCCCACTTGATGTTATTCAAATTCTTCCATTTTTTAGTTACCCCAGAAAGATTTTCTTTTATAGGGTAAATTCAAAATAAATATGATCTGTCAATGGGCCCTTGGTCTACTGGTGAAGTTGAAAGGTTCAAAATGAGCCCACCAGGGATCAAGTCTCGTTGAGTGCAAAGGCTCCGACACCGAAAAAGGGATGAGGCCAGGATTGTGCCTCGAGTGAATTTGGTGAAATGGATACCCCTCAGTCCTTGGCTCTTAGCCGAAGAATTTTTGGATGACCTCCAAAAATAAAAAATAAAAAAATGGTCTATCTATTATTTATTTAAAACTGAATCTAGATCATCTTGGGATTTGAAGAAAACTATATATAAGGGATAAAAATGCATGATTGCATTCTTTTATTTTCCTTAAATTAGATGATTATATCTTAAGGAAATTTTAATCAATTCAAATTTGATATTATTATTCTTAAATAATTTTAAGAAATATAAATGGCAGATTCGTGTTCTTTAATTTGGAAATCTTTTCTTGGAAGGAATTGGCGGTAGAATTGGTAAAAGGAACCGTGGTAGTATTACCTTTAGGGTATAGACATTTAAAAAGGAAACTTTGAGAATAATTTAGTAAATGTAATTGTGACATTTAAATATTTTAAAGAACCATGATGAATATTTTTAGTCTTCTAGATTGATTCCTCAAAAGGAATTAACAATGTAACTAGCAATTGGGATTGTGTTTCGTTACCTAGCTAATAAATTTGATAAGCATAATCTTAATTAGTAGATTTAGCGATCAATAGTAAATATTTAGAGTACCACATGATCTAGATCTCATGGAATACTATAATTAGGTACTTTAATATTAGAAAATAAAAAAATATGTCAGTATCTTAAGTTTTTGTATATAAATGATGAAACATGTATATCTAGGAATGCATTGAACCTTAAACTTAATTTCCAAGGATAGTTATATTGTTATCAAGATTATTTGTTTTGTTTAAAAGTAAATTTTAAAGATGCACATCTCAATTGCTATTGGGAATCAACATAGACTTATTGTTCTATTCAGGAATAGACGATCCACCAATCTTGTTTTCGTTGATATCATGTCGTTGTTGTTACTTTGAATGGTCTTTGAAATACTTTTATACAATGGTAATACATAAATTTTATACCATTAGGTTGTTAAGCTTCAAGTATTAGTTGTTTAGGTATTACAAGATTATTGTTTGGATATATATAGACAATGATTTGATATCTATTAGACATTTATTTATATCGATGGATCTTTTGTTATCCAAAACTATGTTATGGAACTATTATATTTTCTCACGCATGTGGGTTGCATTAAATATAAATACAGGTATTATCATGAGCTATCTGACAATAGTAAGACGTGAGTGGATCACTCAACCTAAACTGGGATAGGTGACCCACTTAAGATGTGTTACCCTATTTCTAAAAATCAAATATAGAGAGGAAACCTTAAGTCTATGTCACAATCTCTCTCTCTACTATGTTGGTTAACTATGATGCTAATTTAATTATCTATATGAATGAAACACTTGTTTTAAAAGGGAGTCGACTCATAAATAATAAATGTCATATTTCACATGTTATTATGCTTCAAGGCATGTGCATTCTCACAAATTAATGTCCAGTCTCCAAAATCTCTGCCAATTAGATTGAGGCATTGATTATTAATTGGAAAATATGACAAAAATGTCAACCAAGCTGCAATGCGGCATCCACAAGCCACCCAACGCCGACTTCACTCACTCCATATCATTCACGTGGGATGGGATTCAACTGCCATAATAAATTTTGAAGCTAACTCCAACTGCAAAAATTGGAAGGAATTTAATACAATTTTACCTATAAATCTAAGGGACGAAACTGTGTTGGGCAAGCACTCCAGTTCTATGTTCTTTTAAAAAAAAAAATCATTTTGCCTTATTTGGGAGTATAGATAGTCTTGGCCCTCAAATTTTCATTCTTGGAAGCAATTCTAGAAGCTTGACTATAAGTGTGGAGCATTTTAGAGTCTGAGGAAAAGCATTTGGAGTAACCCAGGCATCTCACTCACAACCCCACCTCTTGGATCTGTATCAAGGATAAGCACCGTCAGGTAGGTAACTTAGCCACCCAATTTCGTTTCGGCATATTTGATCCCCCATTGTCTCTGTCAAAATATATATAGATTAAACAAGTGATTTGCAAATCATGGGTAAGATCTTGTAAACCTGTGTAGGCCATGAATATGTGTAGATTTTACTGGTCGATTTATAACTGCATACAATGTGATACCATTCTATACAATCAAACTTTCCTATTTATTTAAAGTGATAAAAAAATTAGCCTCGTATCTTATCAAACAATCACCTATGAATTTCTATTAGAGTGCATTGATAATGTGAAGGACAACAAACTTCTAATTCAAGTATTTATCCACAAAAATACAAATATTATAATTACTGCTACACAATTATATTGTCTGCTTAGTTCAATTTAATTCTATGGGAATAGATGCAAAATTCCATGATATAACTTGTAGATAGATGAAGTTGATCTGTTATATAAGCTAAAAGAATTGTGGTCTTTTAGATGATATCCAGAGGCATGGGTGTTGACTATAGAATTAATGTTCTCACTGCTATGCTGTTGACATCAATTACAAAGTTAATGTTCCAAATGTTCTGCTGCTGGCATAAACTTGAATAAGTTAAAGTCGCTGTTGTGAAAGAGAAATGATATTAATTGCATGAACAGTGTGAGTTCAATTTCTTCTGCATGCTTTATTCCATGGAGATAGGCAGTGTATTTTATTTCTTCATTGGCATCAAAGAGAAAACGTACTAGTCTTTTTAATTGTGTAAACTGATGCATAAAGTTTACTTTGTCGTTGTATCTCCCTCTTATCAAGTAAATGTGCATAAAACGATCAAACATGTATTAGTTACTCTATGTTTGCGGTGTAATGGATAAAAATTTCAACATTATGCTTGTATATAAATAAACTATATAGTTTGCAGTAATTTGAATCATATCCTTAGAAGTAAATCTTTAGCATACGATAACCTCTCAAACTATCTTAGCATAGTGCTCAAATATAAATGCGCAGGGAATTTAGTTGAAACTCAAATAGTTGTCCTTATCGTTATGTTTATGAGTCTAATCATGCTAATTAGTGGGTGTTGGAAAATTCAACCTCTTTTTATGAAGTCACTTCAAACTTTAAAAGACTTTGAATTAAGTCTAGTCTCATGTTTCTTTTAAAAAAGAAGATAGAATGTATTCCTTCAATTAAGGAAAAGGGAATATATCCCCATTCCCTTAGAAAGAGACTATATTAATTTAAAATGAAGAATATACTAAAAAAAAAGATTCCCTAGCTCTAAGGAACATCTTAGGTATGTTATTGTAGACACTAAAAAATGTCCTAATTGATATCATACACTTAAAACAGATTTACTAACATTATTTCCTCTTTAACCCATCCTCTTTTTGCTTAATTGATTTAATTAGCCTAGCTAATTAATTAATTACATCATTTTCATCTATTGGCCTAATTAATTTAATTAGGTTAATTAATCTCTTTTCACACTAACACTTCATCTCATTAAATTGAAAATACATCAAAATATTTAATTTAATTCCCTAAGTCATCTTATTTAATTAAATAACCCTAAGTTATTTAATTAAATATCATTTCACCTTTCCCCTTTCATTAAATCATTTAATTTAATGAAAATCACTTTAATTCCTCCAAATCCCCTAATTGCATGATTAAACCTTGTTTAATTAGCAATTAAACTAACTTTCCTCTAAGCAAAAAGAATATTCCCATGGAATATTCCTATCCCTTTTTTGCACAATTAAAACTTTTTTTTAATTTGAAAATTGCCTTTTTTCCTCACCCAAAGGAATATTCTCTCTTCTCCAATCATCTCACTTGGCTTCTTGAACAAGCTAAACCTTTAACCTTTTGAACAATTTACCTTTTACCTGTGTGAGCAGGTCAAAAGTGTGTTTGTTTGAGGTAAGTGTGAGCCCTTGATTAAATCTCATCATGCATTCTCATCCATTGATAAGAATCCATGATCCATGTCTCTCATCCCCTTCATCTTGGACCGTTGATTAAAATTTTTGATCTCATCCAAGTTTCATTCCGCATTTTCTCTCCTATAAATATATCACTATTTGGAGACAAATGGATCCATCTTTTTCAGAGCAAAGTCATGCTAATGAAACTCACACATCCATCTTTCAAAAGCAAAGTCATGTTGAATTCACTTACTTCCATAATCTCATATTTACTCACTTTTTAGTTCATCTTAGTTAGTTTTAGTTGCATATTAGCTTAGAGCATCCATTAATGGCTTTCATGTATCCATCTTAGTTTATATATGAATTAGGGTTTTCATCTTTTAGGATAGTTTTAGCTTAGATTAGCTTAGCAATAACATAATCAGTGCATTTTTAGCATAAATCATGGTAACTTAGCTTGCATCATGTTCATTTTTAACATAAACTAGGGTTTCATACATTAATCACAATGGTTTCATCGATTCTCTTCCATAGAATCGACTGAAACATGCTCACTAATCACAGGATTGGGAAAGGGTTGTCACTTCAATCAATATGACACCAATTCAAAAACATGATAAGTTTCAGATGGGCTAGATTAGGAATTTAACTATTTTTGTGTAGTTTGTAGCTTTCATTTTCAATTAAATGCTTAGTTTAGATTTCTATTTTGAATGATCTTATTTGTAGATGCAGGTATGTTTGGGGAAGTTATGCTTCGATTCATCATGATTCAAGCATAATTGACCCTCTCTGACATTCTCCTCGTCTCACATTCTAGTACTAGAAGGAGGGAAAATAGATAATCTAACCGTTTTTTAGCTCGAATTTCATTTTATGTTGTTTTACAGGTTGTAGTGACACCCAAATTACAAACAACGATGCTATTTCAATAGCATCGCCATATAACGATTCCCTAACAATATGAAATCCCGATGCTGAATTAATCTACTAACATTGATTTAAATATGGTTACACATATTTAATCTAGAGGTATCAAAAAGTTTAAATGTCGATGCCCATTTTCACCAGTTTGACGCTTTCAAATTTCAAATTGTGATGCTACCGTTAGCAGCAACGCTGAGAAAAATACCAACGTTATCATGCTCACTATTCTTGCTACAGAGCGATGCCCATTTTCACCAGAGTGATGCCCAAACTTCAAATTGCAATGCTATCATGTTCAGCAACACCCTATTGGGGTACAAAATTTTATGTTTGTTTTTTCGACATGTGACTTAAATTCTTGAATTTATCTGACCATTGATGCATGCTTGACTGTGTTCTGGTTGTTAGGCTAACAGGGTTTTGCAAGTTTTAAAGACATGGAGTGAAAGTGAAGAAAGTCTCTTCTACCTTAAATTCCATAATTGTAACAAGTGTTTGACGCTTTGGGGCAATTATAACCCAATTGCATGCTTTCTACTTTCTGCTTTAGGAAACACACTAGAGTTCAATTGGGTTTAAAATGAACGCTTAAAGTTGGATAAAATTGAACCCTCACATCATCATTTTACTTTGGGATTAAATTTGAACAAGATAAACTTCATCTTTCAATTGGTGCCTAAAATGAATTCATCACTGCTTTGAAGGGTTAAAATTTATAAATTTTTGTTGTGTTTTATGATTTTCAACGTTGTTAGTGGATGCGTATCCAATTCTCTCGCGCCATTTGGCGACCTTGAGAAACAAAAACATTCTCTAACACTTTGCAAGATTACCCACATCTTTCAATTGGGTTTAAAATTGAACAATCATGCTAGTGTGAGAAAGAGACATTGTGTGTGTTCCCTCCTTGCACTTTATGCGAATTGGGCGGTTGAACTATAAGTGTACTCCCTCACTTTTTTTAATCTTTAGAGGGACCTTCCTAAGACCAATTCGAAGGTGACTCCAACTAGTTTTTCACTCAGGACGGTATATAAATGGATAAGACTAAACTGTCAAGTCCTCATGCTATGTAGGCCTTAGCCGTATAGTGTCTTTCAAAACGGGGTACTAATGTAAAAAGTATAAGAGCCCCTAGTAGGATTGATTAAATCCTTTAGTGGCTTGCTGGACGCTCGCAAGGTGCCATGTCCCCGATTAACCTTACTACAACCCATTTGTTTAGCAAGCCAAAGTCCTAAAATATTTGTTGGTGCAAGAACGGTCGTTTTGAAGCCGCTCCACATTTGTACTATTCAATTGTAGAAATA
>VDFB02160971.1:0-22381 GCA_007258455.2 Sequoia sempervirens | reverse complement strand
GAAAGAAAAGAGGGTCCCCCGTCTAAACGGGCGCAGGTGTTGAGGGCACAACACCAACCATTGATTTTTGTTGGTTATTGTGAGGATGCAAAGTTATATAGGTTGTTTGATCTAGTTTCTCATGGTTTCTTCCAACAAGATGTCAAGTTTGATAAGGCCTCCATTTCAATGGATTCTTCATAACTAGTTTTTCCCACACTTCCTACTCTTACTAATTCTCTTGAGAATTATGATCTTTCTCCTCTAGCTCCATCACCTCCACCTCCACCATCTATGCCCCATTGGGCCCATAGAACTCTTCTTCAAGAGGTTGGATCTTTGCTTGGTGATCCTGCCACTTGCCATCGTACTCGTTATTAGACAACAAATGTTAATCTTTTGGGTCATGTTATTTTAGATGATCCGTAGACATTTTGAGATAAATTGGCATATTAGAGTGGGAAACAATGTAATGTCCCCTTCTAGGTAGACATCAGTTTGCGGCAGGATTAGCCTATCAGTTGACCCTCGTAGGCTAATGAGCATGGTTAGAGGGTCGTTTGGGCAGATACCCAGTTGGTTTCCATTCCTGGATTTAGATATTTTGGTGGGTTATGGAGTTTCTTATGATATAACTTATATTTGCACTTTATGAGGTTATATTTTAATATTATTAAAAGTGCAAATAAAATATTATTATTAATGATTAAAAAGGAAGCTTCTAGAGGGGCCAACCTCATCTTGGAGAAAAAGTATATTAATGGGGTCAGCCAATGCTTCATTCATTCAGGATTTGACAATTGCTTTTGATGTGTTATTGGTGGAGAAGAGGAAGCCTAGGGTTTTTGCGATTTCCACACTTGAGATCTTTGGGAACGAAAACTCCCATTGATTTGCATAATTGAGGTGGTGAAAAATCTTCCGAAGGGTTGCAGCTATTGGAGGAGATACCTTAGTCTTCTCATTGTGCCAAATTTAGTGGCCAAGGGCCAAATTTGTGAAGAATCGATTTGGGAATACATTGGAGATTATTTGCAGATTGGAGGCATCATTGATTTACATATTCTAGGACGATTTGTGCATGAAGAGCATTCTGATTTGTCATCACAGTCTAGGGTCGACCAGCATACCTGGAAGCCACGATTTTGCTTGTGGAGGCCATTCCTTGCATTGATTTCACTTGGGCATTGGATCGCTCCATCTCTAGGGTCTTGGCAATGATTTTGGTTGGCATTGGAGGTCTCTAAGCAGCTGGTATTATTTTATGTTGCATATTCTGATCCAAAACAGGGGCAGCTTCATGTGAAGGTCGACTTGACTTTGGAAAGGGGTTTCTTTGGAGTTTTCAGGCTGCCACGTCTTCATGAGTCATAGGAGCTTATTTACATCAGGTTCTTTCATGGTTTCTAGTGTAGTTTACATTATCATTTCAGTTGTATTAGTCGCTGCCCTTGAGCAGCTGTAGATGCACATTCATATCAGATTTGTATTTGCATTGGTTAATCATTGTAAGCAAGAAGCTTGGCCAATTGCATTTCATTCCCAGCTTGTAAACATCTTCGTTGCATTTCAATATCATATTGGAGACATAAGGAGTTTTCCTACAAATTGTTTGACAAAATGCCTTCTAGCTGTAGGTGTAGCTTTGCATGATATTTCAGTCATTTATATGCATTTGATAATACAAAAAAAATATTGCACATCATTTCAGTTTATATTATAGTTGTTTAAGCATCCTTTGGAAGCATTTAAATTACATTCACATGCATCAAAACCATTCTAAAGCAAACTGAAAATCACAAACAGCAAGTGCAGATTTAGCATGCAAAGTGTTTGACAATATTCATTGAGGGGTTAAATCAGCAACTTGAGGTCAGATTAGTCAAGGGATATTACAGTGGTATCAGAGCTTTGATCCTGCCATCCTGGAGGGTTAAAGTTTTTATGCAGCCACCAGAAGTTGGTCCTCACAGGTATTATACCAGGAAAAGGGCAGAGCAACAGAGAAGACAAACTGTAGACGCACAATAGGCCATCATGGTGAAAGAGGTGGTGGTAGCCCACCTAGGAATGAACTTGGAAACGAAGCTAGGAATGAAGAGAGAGAAGCACAAGAGATTTTTGGACGCATGGCAACAGGGCAGGAGCAGGTTGCAGATGCCTTGCAGGCACTTACAACAATGCTACAACAAATGAACCCACATGGAAGATACAATCATGAACTAGAAGACAATAGGAGTGTGGTTGGGACAGCCAGAGCACAAAGAGCACCCACCCGTACCTTTGATAGACCTACATGCCCTACCTTTTTGAGAAATGCACCAAAAGAGGGTAATGCTGAAGAAGAGGGTGAGGCAATGTTTGTAGACAATCTTATGGCAGCAAATGATGAATGGGAATTGTTGACACCACAGGTGAGGGAATGTATAAGCTTTGACAAATTCGTAAGTCAAAGGTGAGAGCATTACAGAGAAAGACAAAATTGAAGACCTAGAGACCAATACAGTGACCTGAAACATGCCACCAATAAACTTACATTACCTATATTTGATGGCAGTGGGACAGTTACAACTCAAGCTTGGGTTCACAAGCTTGATACATTCTTGAATCTCCGACCCATGGCAGAGGGGGATGCAATAAAATATGCCACTTTACACTTAGAGGGAGCAGCCTGTGATTGGTGGTACCATGGAATGGTCATGCTGCAGCATAACCGCATCACTTCTTATTAGGAATTCGTTGATAGATTGATTGAACGCTTTGATAAGAAGGTTCCAGAAACATATTTCAGAGACTTGGCTCAACTCAAATAGGTTGGGAGTTTGGAGAGTTATATTGGTGATTTTCAGAAATTATCAGTTATGGTTCACAATATATCTGAGAGAAGGTTAGTTGTGCTGTTTATCGAGGGCATATTGGAACCATTAAGAGGGTGGATAAAATCCTTTGACCCATCAACGCTGCAAGAGGCAATGAAAAAGGTTAGGAGTATGGAACTTGCAGCCCCACAGAGCAAGTTCTCATCTAAGGAATCATCTTCATATAGGGACAACAAATCATTCTCCAAGAAGAAGGAAAAATCAGACTCAAGGGGGAAGTCAGTAGCACCTCTAGATCGAGATACACTCAATGATTTGCGCAAGAAAAAATTATGTTTTTATTGCAAAGGGCCCTATGATGCAAACCATGATTGTCCCTTGAGATCGAAGGGCAAAGCTAACCGAATAATGTGGGCATTTTATGAGGATTTTGAGTCTGAAAAATCAGACCAGCAATCAAATCCAGAAGATTTAGAGGCAGAAAAAGTTGAACATGAGGCAAAGGGGTCCGAAAAGGTGGCCGTAAATGAAGCAAAAGTGAATCTTCAAGAGGCACGCCTCACTAGCATACAACGGGAGGGCTCATTCAGGATGCGTGGGGTCTTAGCTGGACAAAAGATCATTACCTTGCTCGATACAGGGGCCACACATAACTTCATTGATGCTAGGTTGGTTGAGAGGCGTGGGATTTGGACAGAGGAATTTGAGGGTATAAGGGTGAAAGTTTTAGATGGTTACACTCTTAAGTGTGATAGGATGATTCCAGATCTTCCCATGCGCTTGAATAACTTTGAGTTTAAGGCATATTTTTATGTAGTGAATATGGGAGATACTGATATGGGTCTTAGGGATGAAATGGCTTCATGATATAGGAGAGTTTACCCTTAATCTTCGTGACATGGAGATGAAGTTCAAGGTGGATGGGAAGATTCATGTGCTAAAGGCCATTAGTGATACCAGTTGCAGGATGATATCTTTCAGGAGAATGGAGAGACTCATGCGTCATGACATGGTTGAGTGGGCAGCAGAGTGTATATTGATGCCAACACAGGAGGAGCAGCAAAAATTGGTTTATCATCTAGACATACAGGAGTTGAGGATCAAGCACACCAAGGTGTTCAGTGATATTCCACCTGGTAGGCCTCTAGACAGAAGGATTGAGCACATAATAGAATTGGAGGAGGGTGCCAAACCTGTAATAATTACTCCCTATAGGCACTCCAAGTGGCTAAAAGATGAGATTGAAAAAAAAATTGAGGAGCTGCTCGCTATGGGACACATTAGACCAAGCAAATCTCCATTTGCTTCATCAGTTATTTTGGTTAAGAAAAAGGATGGCACATTGTGGATGTGTATTGATTACCAAATGCTGAATAAGAAAACAATTAAGAATAGGTACCCAATTCCTAGGATTGATGAGTTGATAGATGAGCTTCATGGTGCTTGTTATTTTTTGAAAATAGATTTGAGGTCAGGGTATCATCAGATTTGTGTCAGAGAGCAGGATATCAAGAAGACAACATTAGATGTCATTGTGGACATTTTGAGTTTGTGGTTATGCCATTTGGCTAACCAATGTACCTGCTACATTTCAGTCCACCATGAATAGGGTTTTTCAGTCGCAGTTGAGAAGGTTTGTACTGGTCTTTTGTATTAATGATATGTCAAACACAGTGAGGATACAACATTCAATAGCACCTATTGGCTATACTTACAGAGTCACAAAATCCTAAACAATAACAGACCTGAATTTGCAGCAAGAGTGCGGACATAGATTAACATATACAGCTGTAGAACTTGCAGCATAAACAAAAATTAACAATTACAGTTGCTCAATATATGAACAATTGTCCACTACGTTGGAATATATATGAACAGCTAGACAAAAGAGTGCTGAATGCAAGGTTTTCTTGTAACTCCAACTTCCTGCTATAGCTTTAGTCCTCCAAGGAGTTCTAATTGACCAGTGCATTGATGGCTTCTAGCTCATCACTAGAAAAGAGCTCATCAACCTTGTACTTGGTGTTGGTAGACTGTTTCATTCCTTTGTCTTCTTTGATGCCTTTTCCTTTCTTGGACTGCTGTTTGAATTCTTCTTTTAAGGTCTCCAAAGCTTGAATGAAGATAGTCACGTTAGGCTGCCCCTATTGCCATGAGTGTATGTGTAAAGTTTCTCCCTTGTGGACGAGCACCATTTCCTCCTTGAGGAGCTTTAAGAACTTACTCTCTGCAATCTCCAACAAGGATACCACCTGCAAGGCAACATTGAAGAATATGAGTCTTTTATTTGACCTACCACTGTTGAGGAGCAACATCGGGCCTCTACTTCTAGACCGCTGAACTTGCAAACACTATTGGGTACTTGGTGATGAGGAGATCATTGAAAGGCAATGCCTTCCAAGACTTTGCCAATTTGGGGACAGCTTGTGAAATGTTATTCACGATTAAAACCTTCTAGGGTTCATTGCCATCAAGGGCCTTGATGATCCACTTTGCAACTAGAGCCACACCATGCTTTTTTAGATCTTTAAGGCCTAAACCACCATTGATCTTGTCCAAACAACACCACTCCCATTCTACAATATGCAATTTCTTCTTGCCTTTCCCATTGGACCACAAAAACCCTCTGATTTTCTTTTGGACCTCATTGACCTGATAGCTATTAAAGAACCAAACCGAGGCAAAATAGAGTGTAGGAGGACAAAATCTTTTGGGAAACCTGCATCCTACCAGCAAGAGACAGATAATGCTTGCTCCACCCATCCAACTTCTTGTCAATCTTGGCTTTTAGCCACTGCCACTTTTCCTTTAGGTTGGGGGAAACAGAGAAGGGAATCCCCAAGTACCTTATCTGCTTTTGGGCCCCCCCGCATTGGATGTCAAATTTTTGGAGCCAACTAGGAGGGGCCTCAAGCCATCCTAGTAATGCAGATTTAGCTTTTGAAATCCTAGCCCTAGATGCAAGGTAGAATAGTTCAAGTTTGGCCATTAGATTGTCTAAGTTCTCTTCTTCTAGCTCCACAAAAATAGAGGTGTCATCAACAAACTGGATATCTAGGAGCTCACTATTGTTAGGCAGGATCACCCCTCTCACTTTTGGAGAAGCACAGTTGTCTCTTAGTAGATAGTGAAGAGCATCCGATGCAATAACAAACAAGGTAGGGGCAATGGGACACCCCTGCCTAATAGATCTTTCCCACTGAATAGCTTCAGACCTAGAACCATTCACTTCCACCAAAGCAGAAGCATCGGTAAGGAGGGTGTTGACCATTTTAGTAAATTCATGTGGGAACCCGGAGGCTTCTAGAGCCATTTTTAAAAAGGGACACTCCACTCTGTCATAGGCCTTCTCAAAATCTAACAAGAGCATTGCCACATTTTGCTGAGACCTCTTGGCCCAATCTAAAGCCTCCCAACTAGTGATTAAGTTTTCAAGGATATATCTCCCTTTAATAAACCCGGTTTGAGTGGAGTTTATGAATTTGAGAAGGATATTGGTTAGCCTTAAGGCTAGAACTTTTGCAAGAACTTTGTAGGAGACATTCAAGAGGGTAATAGGCCTCCAGTTTTTAATCAGGGTTTTGTCCCCTTCTTTAGGTAGAAATTTTATAAGGCCTTGGTTGATGCAAGGACCCAAGGAACCTTTAGTAAGGGCCTCCATGTAGACCTGGTGGAGGTCCTCACAAATCCAATCCATGAAAACTTTGTAGAACTCCACTGGGAGCCCATCTATCCCAGGGGATTTATCATTACTCATGGATAGTATTGCCCTTTTAATCTCCTCTTTAGTTATATCAGCAGAAAGTATCTCCTTGTCCTCTTTAGAGATTTTTTCAGGCATTAAACTCTTAAGTTTGTTCCTAGCCTCCAAGCAGCTTTCTCCCTTATCCTCAGATTTGAAGAGATCTTTATAAAATAGTGTAAACTGCTGTAGAATGTCTTCTTGTTTTGTCAGTGTCGCACCATTGTGGCAAATCTGGTCTATTTGTTCTTTCATGCCTTTTTCTTTAATATATCTAAAGAAGAATTTTGAACTTTTCTCCCTGTTGCTTAGCCAGTTGAGCTTGGCCCTCACCTTAAGCCCCTAAATTTTACTAGTTTGCAGCTTCCTTAGTGAGGCTTTAGCCTTATTGAGCTCCTCATAAATTTGTTCATCTAGATGTCGATCTTGGATTTTTGTTTCAGCAGCTAATAGCTCATCTTGTAACCGGTTTTCTTCCCTCTTCCTATCCAAAGCCTTCTTTTTGCCAATAGTTTGGAAAATGCATCTCCAGGCTTTAACATTATGATTCCATCTTTCTATGGGGCTAGAATCTTTCAGCATCCACCTATTGACACCCCGCAAGGTACTCACTGCTTCAATACAGTCTTTGTCCCTCAATAGGCTAGTGTTAAGGATGAAGTTGTCCCTATTCTTGGGGCTGATTTTGACACCACTTTTTACGAATATCCTAGCTTTAATTGGATGATGGTTTGAGAGAGTGTAAGGATACACTAGAACTTTGTTACCTTCATTGAAAGGCTCAAAATAGCATAAGTCCTTTTTGGCATAGAACCTATCCAGCATACTATAAATCCTCTTGCTGCCCTTCTGAGCATTACACCAGGTGAACCACACACCATTGCTTTCGTGTTTCATACCCTCCAGGGGGTCAAGAATATTCAACTTGTTCTTCATCCTAAACCAATAATGCAATTCATTCCCTTTCCATTCCATATTGATGCCACCCTTTTTATCTTCTTTGTTCTCTATCATGTTAAAATCACCCCCTATCACCCAAGGGACTTTTGGGAGTCCAGTTAACCACCTCCACAATTCACTTCTACCAAGATAGTCATTTGGAGCGTAAATTGAACAAATACCAAACTTAGCATCACCCCTCTTAAAGGTGGCCCAAACAACCTTGTTGCAAGGAGAGACCCCAAAATTGGTTAGGTAGGGTCTCCATTTATTGGCCACCAAGATGGCAACACCCCCTTTACCTTTTTCCTTCTTGGAAGCCAAAGCTAAGGAGTTTCCCTAGATAAATTTTAGATTGGTCTCAAGTAAGAACCCCACAACCTTGAGCTCTTGCAGCAGGACAAAGTCTTTATTTTGCTCTAAATTCAAGAACCATCTGACCACATACTTCCTGTCAGGGGACTCTAAACCCCTGACATTCCAAGAAGTGCAGCTAACTATCATTACTGCATTTAATGTTAGGGGTCTCTTTAGAATTCTTAAACATTTCAAAGAACTTAATTGTAGATTCTTCATTTTCAAGTCTCTTGGGAGAGGGAACAACCAGTACTATGCTGGTTTTCTTCCTCTCCCCTTTGATACTACCTGCACCATTCTTCCTTCCTCTTTTCTTAGGCTCCTTAGGAGGGTGGTGAGCAGGCTCCCCAACACAAGTTTTAGAGCTATCCAGGGCTATTTCAGAATTTTTTTCATTGTTATCCCCATGTGAGGGGGGTTTCAAACCATCACACAGGCTGTCCCCACAAGGCACAATACTGGCAAGGCCCACTGGACTTTCAGGGATCTCCTCACCACCAAGGTTCCCAGCAGGGCTTACAAGGTCACGGGTTACGCAGAGGCTAGAACCCACAATTTGGGGTGCATTGGTCTTGTCTATAGACCATTTCCTGACCATGTCAGTCAAGGAATCAATGGAGTCCTCCATCGAGGAAGATTCAAACCTGTCACAATTGGTTGTGCAGGCATCCTCGCCCCTTCCAGAAATGCCTAGGATAGAGGGACCTTTGATGTCATCAAGGTTTAATTTTTTAGAGCCAAGTCCCTCAGGATTCTTGGAGGAGTGATTAGACTCAAAATTGGAAATCAGATTTTTAACCATGGGGGGATTTTCACTCTGTTTCTTGATTTCACATTGAGTGTTAGAGATTACCGTTTCTTCATCCACCATAATGCCATTAACGTATGTTTTAATGACTTCAATTTTCTTTTTGCTGTTTTGCTTTTAGTTTTCACCTTTTTTCATTATGTTTTGAAGAGCCAACTGTTGTGCATTTTTCCACTCAGTGTCTACCGAAGCATTGGAAAGGGAACCATGAGAAGGACCCTGCAGAGGGGAGGGCATGCCAAGGGATGACGCAGGCACATTGTCTGATAGAGGGGAGAAGAGATTGTGGGTATCGATGGGGGAGGCAGTGTCGAATAAAGGGTCAACAATGGATGGGGAGAGAGAGATAGGGGCCAGACCCACAGGGGAAGAAACAACAGGGGGAGCCTTCGAGACGGGGGATGGCACGATACCCACACTAGAAACCCCTCCTTAATCGAAGAAGCCAATTTTTTGACACCATGATATGGCTCAGAGACAAGGCGAGTGCCACTGCCTCGAATCAAAGGATAGTTCTTTCTCAAATGACCTTCTTTTCTGCAGAGATAGCACGCACCAATTCCACCCAACACTTCGATTGGGTAGAACAGATTCACCCCTGGGTTGAGAGAAGCAAGAACCCTTGTGTTTAGGTCCGGTAAAGTAACCTTGGGCCTATCTACCTTGATCACATTTCCAAATGGCTCAACAATTTGTGGGACAAAGGACCAAAGATCCTGAGGAATATTCTTGGTTAACAACCATCTAGGGCTAGAAAGGGTGAGGATTTCATCATAGTTGGCACCTAGTGACCAGGACAGAACCCTAAACATGGCTTTTCCAATGTTCCAATAGGGTTTTTTAAAAATCTTTGCTTGCATTTCATTATTTTTGAAATAGATTAAAAAAAGGCCTTTTTGAATCATTCGACACAAGGAAATTTGCACATTTAACTTTTTATACCACATGGAATTGAACCAGTTGTCTAAATATTTTCTAGCGGGGAGATTCTCCAAATCAACGACAACCATGAAAACTGTGACTTCGGAGAGCTTGCCCCTCTCTTTGTGGATAGAATCAAGCATACCAGGGTTAGGAGCGATTACAGTGGTATCCGGAGGAAGCACACCTTGTAGGCTTCCATCAGCACCAAAGACCTCTCCTTCACCTACTAGATCAAAGACAAATTTTGCACTTTCCATACACTTAGGGTGATCAAAGGCAACTGCATCACGAAACGACTTGGGGTGGTTAACGGTATTAACTACCCCAACATCCTTCGCTGCAACCCTAGGGGAGTCGAGGGGGGCTGCACCCCCTCCATGGCACCTTACACAGGTGGCAGGGCTTACGAGCCATAAAGAAGAAGAAAAAAGACCAGAGTGAAACAAATACAACCCACAGAAAAGCCAAGAAAAAAAACCACAACACATCAAATAGAGAAACAGGAAATGAGGACAGCACAGAGGGAGATGGAGGAGCTGTACCTTCGTGGGAGAGGGCCAAGCCTCCCCTACTCTTGCGCTGTCGAAACCCTCGACCAGGCCCTTGGCAGCCGCTCCGCTTGCTCACCTTTCAGAGATCCACGTCTTTTCGATTAGTATCTGTTTGTATTGGTCTTCTTTGATGATATTTTGGTATACAACAAAACTTGGGAGGAGCATATCGCCCATTTGGATATAGTGTTGGGTATTCTCGACAGGGAGTCCTTGTACACCAAGGAATCTAAATGCGATTTGGGCATGCCAGAGTTGCTGTACTTGGGCCACATCATTAGTGTAGAGGGTGTGCGTATGGATCCTGACAAGGTTAGAGCTATTATTGAGTGGCCTACACATGAGAATCTTACATAGTTGAGAGGATTTTTGGGCTTGTGTGGCTTCTACCGCAGATTTGTCAGTGGATATTCATGGCATGCAGCGCCACTTATAGATCTAACAAAGAAAGGGGCATTTGTTTGGTCTCCTAAGGCACAAGAATGTTTTGAGAAATTCAAGTAGTTGATGACTTCTTGCCTAGTCCTTGCATTGCTAGATTTCACTAGACCCTTCGAGCTTCCGTGTGATGCTTCAGGCAAAGGGATTGGTGTAGTACTTATGCAGGACAAGCATCTGATAGGTTTTGAGAGCAGGAAGTTAAGAGGACCAGAGAGGAGCTACAACATTTATGATAAGGAGATGTTGGCCAAATTCAGGCAGTACCTTGTGGGCAACAAATTCTATGTTAAGACAGATCATAACAGCTTGAGACATTTTCTAGGGTAGCGAGATCTCAATGATCGCCAATAGAAGTAGGTTAGCAAGTTACAATCATATGACTTTGACATTGCATATGTCAAAGGGACTTAAAACGTTGTTGCTGTTGCCTTGTCTCGCCGTCCACATTTGAGCTCTATGGTGGAAATTTCAGAGGATTGGAGACACCTGATTATAGCAGAGTATGCCAAGGACTCTTAGGCTTCTGGCATAGTTGATGGGTCAGTGCAGGACAACAGATATTCAGTTGTAAATGATCTTATCATTTACAAAGGGAGGATTTTTTTGACCCTAGGATCGGAGATGAAGAACACAGTGTTGAGGACCTTTCATGATGCACCCATTGCAGGACATCCGGGGTATTTTAAGACTTACAAGCAGTTTCGGGAGCATTTCACTTGGAAAGGGCTGAAGTCAGATGTTCTTCAGTATGTTAGAGTGTCCTGTTTGTCAGCAGAATAAACAGGAACACACGTATCCTGCAGGGTTACTTCAGCCACTTCCAATTCCTAACAAGAAGTGAGAATGCTTATCGATGGATTTCATTACAGGCTTGCCGAAAGCTCAGGGTAGAGATCATATTTATGTAGTTGTTGATTGCCTCACAAAGTATGCTCATTTCTTTCCAATAGCAGCTACATATTCAGCTACATAGGTAGCAGAGCTATTCTTCCATGAGATATTCAGATTGCATAGGTTACCTTGAAGCATTGTTAGCGACAGAGATAGCCAGTTCATGAGTAATTTCTGGTAGGAGCTATTCAGATTATGTGGGACCGAGCTTACTCCGAGCACCAACTACCACCAGCAGACGGATGGTTAGACAAAGATTGTTAATAAATGCGTGGAAGGATATCTCAGGAATTACATTGTAGTGCAGCAAAAGGGGTGGGTTAAGTGGATTTATCTCTATGAGTATTGCTATAATACCACTTACCATCTTTTGATTTAGATGACACCGTTTATGGCCTTGTATGGTTATGAGGCACCTAGTTTTCTTGACTTACTGCTAAGTGACAGTAGAGTGCCTAGTCCTGGGGATCTGTTGTAGGAGAACCAAGATATTATAAGGGCTCTTCAAGAGAATATTCAGAAGGCACAAAATCAACAGGAGCAGTATGTAGACCAAAAGAGAGTTGAGCGCTCTTTCGAGGTCGGTGATATGGTGTATTTGATGTTGCAGCCTTATCGCCAGTCCACGCTTAAGAAGAGTGGTGCAGAGAAGCTTAATCCACAATACTATGGGCCTTTTAGGATCATTAGATGGGTAGGCGAGGTGGCTTATGAGTTGGAGTTACCGACAAATAATAGGGTGCACAATGTATTTCATGTGTCACGCCTCAAGAAGGCATTAGGACATCGCCTTGTTCCTTCCATGGCTTTACCACCCCTGGATGATGAGGGGAAATATATTCTAGTGCCTGAGGCCATCTTGGATGTCAGAGAGAGACAGTTACGGAGACGAGTCATCAAGGAGTATTTGATTAAATGGAAGGACGGTTGAGGATGCTACATGGGAGAGCAAGGAGATTCTGCAGCATCCAAAATTGAGATTGCTTGGGGACAAGCAATTTCAGGGAGGGCGGACTGTAATGTCCCCTTCTAGTTAGACATCAGTTTGTGGCAAGATTAGCCTATCAATTGACCCTCGTAGGCTAATGAGCATGGTTAGAGGGTCATTTGGGCTGATACCCAGTTGGTTTCCATTCCTGGATTCAGTTATTTTGGTGGGTTATGGAGTTTCTTATGATATAACATATATTTACACTTTATGAGGTTATATTTTAATATTATTAGAAGTGCAAATAAAATATTATTATTAATGATTAAAAAGGAAGCTTCTAGAGAGGTCGACCTCATCTTGGAGAAAAAGTATATTAAAGGGGTCAGCCAATGCTTCATTCATCCAATATTTGACAATTGCTTTTGATGTGTTATTGGTGGAGAAGAGGAAACCTAGGGTTTCTGCGATTTTTACACTTGAGATTTTTGGGAACGAAAACTCCCATTGATTTGCATAACTGAGGTGGTGAAAGATCTTCCGAAGGGTTGCAGCTATTGGAGGAGATACCTTAGTCTTCTCATTGTGCCAAATTTAGTGGCCATGGGCCAAATTTGTGAAGAATCGATTTGGGAATACATTGGAGATTATTTGCAGATTGGAGACATCATTGATTTACATATTTTAGGACGATTTGTGCATGAAGAGCATTCTGATTTGTCATCACAGTCTAGGGTCGACCAGCATACCTGGAAGCCACGATTTTGCTTTGTGAGGCCATTCCTTGCATTGATTTCACTTGGGCATTGGATCGCTCCATCTCTAGGGTCTTGGCAATGATTTTGGTTGGCATTGGAGGTCTCTAAGTAGCTGGTATTATTTTATGTTGCATATTCTGATCCAAAACAGGGGCAGCTTCATGTGAAGGTCGACTTGACTTTGGAAAGGGGTTTCTTTGGAGTTTTCAGATTGCCACGTCGTCATGAGTCATAGGAGCTTATTTACATCAGGTTCTTTCATGGTTTCTAGTGTAGTTTACATTATCATTTCAGTTGTATTAGTCGCTGCCCTTGAGCAGCTGTAGATGCACATTCATATCAGATTTGTATTTGCATTGGTTAATCATTGTAAGCCAAGAGTCTTGACCAATTGCATTTCATTCCCAGCTTGTAAACATCTTCGTTGCATTTCAATATCATATTGGAGACATAAGGAGTTTTGCTGGAAATTGTTTGACAAAATGCCTTCTAGTTGTAGGTGTAGTTTTGCATGATATTTCAGTCATTTATATGCATTTGAAAATACAAAAAAAAAATTGCATATCATTTCAGTTTATATGATAGTTGTTTAAGCATCCTTTGGAAGCATTTAAATTACATTCACATGCATCAAAACCATTCCAAAGCAAACTGAAAATCAAAAACAGCAAGTACAGATTTAGTATGCAAAGTGTTTGACAATATTCCTTGAGGGGTTAAATCAGCAACTTGAGGTCAGATTAGTTAAGGGATATTACAATCAGCTATGATAGAGGAGTATTCTCCATCAATGCATAATAATAAATGGAATATTGTATCTCCCCTTCAGGGAAGAAAATTGGTTCATCGTAAATAGGTCTATTGAACTAAAAATGTAGTTGGTGGGTCTATCAACAAGTACAAGGCATGTCTTCTGGGAAAGGTTTTTCTAAAGTTGAAGGAATTGATTATTTCAAAACCTTTTGCTCTTGTTGCCAAGATGAATTCTATTCATCTTGTAATTTCACGTCCTACATCACAAGGATGGTTAGGATGGATGTGCAGAGTGCTTTCTTGCATGGTGATCTTTATGAGCAACCTCCAAGATTTGTGTAGGACTTTTCACTTGGCTTTATCATTCATTATATGGTCTCAAACAAGTTCCTTGAGCTTGGTATGAGAAGGTGGACACTGGACACCACCTTTCTTAATTTTGGTCGCACTTGTTGCCATTTTGATCATAGTTTATATTTAGAGGTGTGGAGATGAACTTTTGATACTAGTTCTTTATGTAGATGATTTGATTCTCACTAATAGTTCCTCATCACTTAGAGTATTTGACATGCATTGATGGAGCACTTTGACATGACTGATCTCTGGCATTTGCGCTATTTCCTTGGTCTACAAGTCCTCCAATCTAGCATGTGGATCTCTATTTTTCAGAAGAAGTAAGCTCATGACTTGCATCATCATTTTGGCATGGTTGATTACAAGCTTACACCCGTTGTTACCAGGAGACGCGTCTCCAGTACCTGAGACGTCCCCAAAAATGCCTCTTGTCACTTGGAAACCTTCAGCCACGTCTCCTGAGTCTCGTGGCATCTCCCACTGGAAAAATTGGCATCTGTTGTGTGAAGTTTACCTAAATGCTTAAAAGTTAAAGGTAAAACATTAAAACTTAAAAAACAAAAGCATAAAGGTCGCGATGCAAAAGTGAAGACTGCTGCATCAAATTTCTAGGTGAGTTTGAGCATTTCATTTGTGTTGGATATGAAATACCACAAATTCCTTATAGGTCTGATGAAGACTTCCACGTTGGAATATACTCCAAGAAATAGATCCCACGATGGCTGTTAGCTGGCTCCTTATTTTCAATTTTGTCTTTGTTTGCGATTTACGGGAATGATGTGCAACACTTTAGCATAGGTCGTGATTTTCCCAAAGGCTGCGATCACTAAATTCTTAAATATTAGTCTCCTTTATTGCCCTTGGCACCTTATTTTGTCTTTATCTAGCAAGCTGAGTAGGAGTTTCTATGACTGCGATTTATGGGAATGATGCAATCTTGGCTTGATAGTTGATATGTTAAGGAGAGCAGGTCACTTGTTGTGATCCCTTCATCTAGGGTTTATAGTTTATACTTTGCCATCTTGTTGAAGTTTCAATGCACAGGGGTTTCTTTGAGCTTTGTGTATTTTTTTTTAATAAAAATAAAAAATTTAAATTACAGTGATTACATACTACATAGTTTGCAGTCTGCAATAAAAAAATAAAGCTAAAATTGATATGACTATCCAATATGCTGCTAATAATTTTTTTTTTTTTTGTGTAGAATGTCAATTGGGGTAAACGAGGCTTATACCCATTGTGTAAGTATTGTGATTGTGTTCCGAGGCTGAAGGGTTTAGGTGGAACAGCCATGATCACATGTAGGTTATGCGAAATGTCATGGCAAGGTACTTACATGAGGGTGAGGTCTCATTTCCTTCACATACCTGGAAAAGGTGTCGATCCTTGTTCAAATGAGGTACACCGATATGAGGCTGCGAGGGATCAAGAGAGGGCTGATGGGAAAGTTTCTAACTTGAGCTCTCACACTTCAATGATAGGGGCAACTACTGCAATTCAAAATCAAAATAGAGAGGTAGAGGTGGACATGTCTTCTAGAAATGTACTAGTAGAAAGTTCTCACAAGAGACCACACATTGGTAGCTCAAACCCCATTGGAAGATTATTTGATGTGTAAGGTAGAGAAGCGGTTGATGCAACAATTACATAGTTCTTTTATGCAAATGGAATACCGTTTAGTGTTGCTCGTTCACTTTTCTATGGAGAGATGGTCCAAGCTATCACTAATGCACTACCTAGGTATAAACCACCTATGTATGAAAAGTTTCACACTACTCTAATTGATAAAGAAAAACTTCGATTAGAGCAACAAATTGCACCAATGAAAAGAGTGTGGGCTACAAAAAGATGCAGTATTGTGATGGATGGGTGGACAGATACTAGAAGTTGTCCACTACTTAATATCATGGTAACATGCAGCAAAGGGCCTTATTTTTTGAAGACAATAGATTGTTCAGGGCAAGAAAAAAATGTAGAGTTTCTTTTTAATCAGCTGTGACGACATTGAGGAGGTGGGGGCATCACATGTAGTCCAAATTGTTAGAGATGTTGCTCCTGTTTTTAAAGTAGTAGGCATGTTGGTGCAAAAAAAGTACAAGCATATATTTTGGACACCACGTTGTGTGCATGTGTTGAATAATGCACTCAAAGATATTGGGAAGTTTTAGTGGATTTTGTCTCTCATAGAAAAGGGCAGAAAAATACGATGTTCATATGTAACCATCACCACACACAAGCCATTTATCAAAAATTTGCAAAGGTGGAACTTTTCAAACTAGCTGATACACAGTTTTCTTCTTATTTTATTCTTCTTGATCGTCTTTGTGAAGTGAAAGGAGCTTTGTGTTCCACAGTAGTTAGTGATGCATGGGCAGCTTGGAGGCAATCTACATCCGATGATGCAGTTGAGGTGAGAGGTATGGTCCTTGATGACTGTTTTTGGGCTGTAGTTAAATTTGTTGTGGACTTTATTAAGCCCATATGTGGGGTGATCAAATTTGCAGATTCAGACAAGCCATGTTGGGAGAATTTATGAAGAAATAGATTCCATGTGTGAAAGAATCAAGAAAATAACAGATGCAAAAGATCTTTCTCTTTATCATTTGATAGAAGAAAAGTTACATGGAAGATGGAACAAACTTAACACACTCCTTCGTTATGCTACTTATTCCTTAAATCCTAAATGGCATAATATACAAGTGACCAAAAAGAGGGCTCCATATGAGGATAAAGAGGTAATGAAGGGAGTTTGGGCTGCAATAAAAAAGATTTATGGCCAAGGTGAGGAAGCTTCAATTATGAGGAGTCAATGGAATAAGTTTTCACGTGGGCATGGTGATTTTTCTTCTGTAGAAGCTTTATATGATATGCAAGCAAAGAAAGACCCTATAGAGTGGTGGTGGAACCATGGAGGTGAAACCCCTGAATTGCAATCATTTGCAATAAGATTACTCTCATAAGTAGCCAACTCTTCATCTTGTGAGAGAAATTGGAGTACTTATGGTTTTATTCATTCACTAAAGAGGAACCGATTAGGGTCAAAGAAAGCAAAGAACTTGGTGTACATTCATATCTCACTTAGTCTTCTCTCTCATGTAGATCTTGGGTACAAGGAGGGTCTTTTAGCAAAATGGGACCAAATTTCACTTGATGGAGAAGTTGCAGCCATGGTGGATGAAGTGGTTGAAGCAGATTCTTAGTGATTTACCTCCAGTTCTACTACCAGCAGAAGAACCTGAGTTTGAGAGTGATGAGTATTTGGAGAGCATCATAGCTGAGGACCTTGATATGGATGATCATGATGTGTAGATTATAGATTTCTATTTTTTGTTTTTTGTTTGCGTATCAACCTATCAAACTATCAATATTTTTGAATCTCAATATGTAATCAAATATTAAATATGTAATGTCAAATGTGAACTATGATTATGAAGTATGAATTATTTGACTCTTTGACACAATGACATTTGTGTATTTAAAGTTAATATTCATTGTTAAACTTTACTACTGCTCTTGTTTTGAAAGTTCAATGTCATGATATTTTCTATAAATTATTAATTATTATTATTTTATTTATATTAAAAAAAGATGGCATCTCCAAGTACCCTTGTCTCCTATTTTCAAAAAAATCTGTACCGGTATTGGTACTAGTGTCCCGTACTAGTACCAGTACCAGTCTCCTGGAAACCTTGCTTACATCCACTCCATTTCAGTTAGGAGTTGTATTGTCTACCACTTTCTCTACACCCACCCTGAATGCTACATTCTATCAACAGTTGGTAGGTAGAATTTTATACTTGACCCACATGTGTCTTGATATCTCCTTTAATATTGGGCTTGTTTCTCGATTCTCCCATTCTCCTCATGAGAGTAATTGGAAGGTAACCAAGTGAATCTTGAGGTACATTTAGGGCACTTTACATTTTGGCATTCATTACACATTTGGAGCTTCTTACATAGTGGGCTTCACTAAGTTTGGGTTGGTGATGTTGACAAATGCAAGGCTACCTCTAATTTTGTTTTTTCGCCTTGGTTCTAGTTTGATTGCATGGTTTTGCAAGAAGCAATCTACTATTGTATTATTATTGATAGAGGCTAAGTATCGAGGTGCAATTTTAGCTAGTTAAGGGGTTCTTTGGCTTTGATAGTTGATGATAGAGTTTGGTTTTCCTCTTGATCATCCTACTACTCTTTGGTGTGATAACCAAAGTGCCATTGATATTTCTTGCAACTTGATGGAGCACCATTGTACTAAGCACATTAAGATCCACATGCATTTCATTTGGCAACTCATCCATGATGTTCTCTCCTTGAAGTTCTTATCTATTGAGGTGTAGGTTGCAGGCATCTTCGCTAAACCTTTGGCATTGTCTTGTTATCTTCAATTGCGATTGATGCTTGAGGGGAAGGAAGTTGTCTTTGGGGGTCTATAATGTCCCCTTCTTGATGGCTACAGGATATTATTTTAGCCTTTATTATTCCCGAAGGCTAAATTGGAGAAATAAGGGAATAATTTATTAAATTAATTATTTATAAAGTTATCTCAAAAATAAATATCATAAGATGACTTTATATTTAATTAATTTAATAAAAGTGACTAAAATAAAATGAAATATTAAAAAGTCACTTAAATAATAAAATAATAAAATATTCTGGAAGCTTCTTGGAGTGATTGTAATTTCTTTAAAAGGAGCTTTTGGAGAGCATTTGAGACATCTTGAGTTGCATATTCATCTACTTGTGTTGAAGAGCTTGAATGCTTGAAGACTTGCCTGAGGGTTTGAATACTCTAAGGTACCGGTTTCGATTGTGAAATATCAATCCTAGCTGGAAAAGAGTGGAGGATATTTCAATCTTTCACATGGAGCAAAATTTTGTGGCCAAAGGCCAAATTTTGGCGATGGAGAAGTCGATTTTGAGAACAAAGTGGAGATTCATTTCTGAAGAAGAAATTCCAGTCCTAGCAAGGATGTTTTTTGAGAAGCAAAAGCTGATTTGGATTAGAGGTCTTGAAGGCTGATAATACCCTGAAAAAAAAAAGAATCAGAACTTGGTGATTGCTGGGCGCACCTCTTAAAGGGGACGATTTTGAGTTTGAAGCAAAGAAAATTTCAAAGAAAATCTGGACAAGGTGATTTGCATAAGAGAGGCACTGCTTTTGGAGGTTAAAGGCACATTTCATGAGAATCAGGCTTTCCATTGGCTGCTGCAACTTTTCCAGGTTCCTGCAAGTTGATGTTTCTATTGCATTTTGTCATAGTTTCATATAGGGGCTGTAGGTTGTTGCTGTTAGCAACTTAGCTTTGTAATTCAGTCAATAAGAGTTCAAAGACAATTGTAATTGAAAGGCTGAAGCAAATTGCATTTCATTTTAGTCATAGTAGCAAGTTGGAAAATTCATATCAGCATTACATATCTAGTTGTAATTCTCTTTTACAATATTGCAAATTGAAATGGGAGAGATAAGGAGTTTGCTTGCAAAGTATTTGTCCAAATGACTCTCTTATGTAATTACATTTCATTTATCTAGGATGCATGCCAAGTGTTTGTTAAAATGTCTCTTGGCTGTAGGTAGTCAGAATTTCATGTTTATGCATTTGAAAATACAAAAAAAGATTGTATATCATCTTAGATATTTGTTTAGTCTCATTTGCAATTATTTTCAAGCATTCAAACACCTCGGTATCAAAACAAATCGAAACAAACACAAACTGAAATACATTATCAGCAAGTTGGAGGTTGCAAAGAAAATCAGACTTAAAACATCAAATTTGTCAAGGCACTTTACAGGGTCATCTTAAGGCCTTCTTTTTTTCTTTGTTCTCTCTTTTGGGGAGGAGTTTTTTGGACATTGTTTTCTCCTTTCTCTATTTGTGAGAGATTTTTATTGAATATGGGTACCTCATTAGGCCTAGTTGTTAGAATCCATCTTGAGCCTTTTTTCCTCTTTAAGTTGCACTTAAGGAGGGGTGTTGGTGTGGAAGGAGTCTTTTTACATTTAGTTACTTTTTAGCCACCTAGTTAGTGAGTTATATTCACACCTTGCTAAGTAAAGCTTACTTAGAGACTTTTCTTTTTTGTCTCATGTCATGTGTATATGACATGTTTCCACACTTGTCATCTACACGTGGGGTAGTCACCTCAACTACCTTTTTTCCTCATTCTTGCTGTTTACTAGAGACTTTTTCTTTTTTGTCTCATGTCATGTGTATATGACATGTTTCCACACTGTCATCTACATGTGTGCTAGTCATCTCAACTACCTTTTTTCCTCATTCTTGCTGTTATATGCAAGGGCTTCTATGTAATACTGCCTTGAAATTCAAGTTAACATATATGATAGCTTCATAGTTTAGTTCCCTTTGTTGCCCTAGGTTTTTCTTGTATTTTGGTTGCAAATTTGTCGTAAAGGGGTACTTTTTTTATTTTATTGAAGTGACCCTTAGCAAATTCTTCCAATAACTCGGAACTAGAACATCTAAACTTGGAGTCTTAGATTCAATCCCCATAGGCTTTGAGTTGACCCTTTATCATTCATGCTATGAGATTGAAAAACTAAGTAACAATGCAAAAAATGAAATTTATGGTTTAAATTTTAATTTTTTAAACCATGCATATGTCATTATGCAAGGGCTCAAGACACAAGGATTTTCTTTTTGTTTTTCTTTCTTTGGGTCACATGAAGCGTAGAAGTATAGGATACACAAAAAGAGGAATCCTTGTCCTTCAACCTTTGTGAAACAAAGATTTAACTTCTGTTTTTCTTACTTAAGGTTGCACAAAACATAGAAGTAGAGGATACACAAAATGAAATCCAAATTTGATTATATTAATCAATTATTGATGCAATTTGCAAATAATATTTAAAAATAATTTAATAAATAAATTTAAAAACTTGAAAACCTACCCTTCTAAGTGTTAAGTTAAAACTTAAAACCCTAAATCCTGTTTTTAGGGTCATCTAACTGCCATTTTCAATAAAAACAGTAGTTCAACAACCCAAAAAACAATATTTTATAGCCATATACAATTCTGTGAACCAATTTATTATATATCTAAAATAGAAAAAAAAGAAGCAATCACCTAATCAATGATTTTATATTTAGATGTTTAGGAATGAACATTTAAAACAAAAAATATAAATTCCAAACATGAAAGGCCATGGCTTGTTTTGAAGGCTTGAGGGCTTGATGAATGTGTTGAACTTGAATGGTTGATCCATGAAGACTTGCTTTCCCTCTTGCCATGCAGCTTTTGCACTTGCAAACTTGCTTAATGCTTTCAAACTTTGATAGTGATTTTGAGTGGGATGTGAGGTTTATTTATAGTTTTTTTTTGAGTGCTTATTGTAAGAGTTTATGGTGAACTCCTCAACACCCTAGGATCACCTGCAAGACAAACTAACTTCCACAAGAGATATGGCAGAAATATCATGCTATGATTAAGGATGCAAGAATGCCAAAATAGCAGCAAAAAATGAATATGGCAATGTACATATAATGCCTTGCTTATATAGGCAAGGTGAGGAATAGGATTAGCAAGATTATGACAAGTGTCTTAATCCTATCACATAAGACAACTAAGTCATAACAACCTAGGACACAAACATTAAATAAAAGCCAACTAGATAAGATAGGTGACAACTAATGCTTAACTAGAAAGATTCCTTCCTAGGACCTAGATAAGACTAGATAGAAAAAATACCTATTTACACCAACCCCCCTTAAGTACAACTTAGGGAGTCGATTATTGCGCAAAGACACAAAGATGGTCTCAACTACGAGGCCAATGTTAGGTACCCATGACATATGCAAATGCAATCTCTCACAAACAAAGAAAAGGAGAAAACCTTATGGGACAAAATTCCTTCCCAAAAGAGAGATGAAGAAGAGACCATTCAGCCCCCACCTCAATGAAAAAATCCATCACAAGTCCAATCAATGTCCATCCAAAGTCCAATCAATCTCCATCCACACAAAGGATGACAAGAGAGATAATATAGCCCCCTTTTAATGAGATAACCTGCTGCAAAGAAGCACTAGAAGCACACTTTTGGAGTAACATTGGAATCTTTAATTAGGCAAGCAAAGAAAGATAATTTTGTTTGCTGGAAACCATATTAGAGTCACTCAAGGAC